>JABUQX010053973.1:0-52500 GCA_015478945.1 Trachelipus rathkii | reverse complement strand
TTGCAAAATGTTGTGCTCTTAGATATATATTCTGCCATGCTATAAGTGTTAAAATACTAATTCATAGTAGGAAGCATTCTAGCATATTGTAATATACACCATTCGACTCCTATATCCTTATAACCTAGAAGTAGACACCCCATATTAGGCATTCCGGGCTCAGAAGCTTAGAAAAGGCTTGAAAAGTGCCACCCAATTGGCACTATTGCACATCACTCACATATTCACTTACTTGGCACTTCATTAGACTCACTTTGGCACTCATTGGCACTCAATGCACTCACTATGCACTCAACCTGCCACTCACCTGGCCACTCATAGAAACTCAAGAACAACTATAGAACATCACTAATACCCTACTGAATTGCCATAAAGAGGCATCAAAGGGGGCACAAATTGTAGGGACGGTAGGCTAATGGAGGTTTTGAGTCTAGGTGTTATTAAGTGTATTGGTGGTCTAAGTCTGTTTAGTTATGTGTAGGCTAGGTGTAACTGAGTGGACTAGGTTTTGTATGTGGTTTTAGGCTAAATGTATCTAGCTGATTGTGTAATCTAAAGGTGGTTATGTTGTAGCTAGGTGAGATGGGTTGGGCTAGTTAGCGTGTAGGCTAGGTGAAGGCAAGTTAGGCTGGGAGGCTATGTGTAGCTTGGTGTAGGCTTGTTGTGGCTAAGTGGTATGTAGTCTTTATACTTAGGGGGTTAGGCTATTGAGGCTAGGTGTAGCTAGAGTGGTGTGTTGTGTGTGTGGTGTGTGTGGTGGTGTTTGTGTGTGTGTGTTCGTGTGTGTGTTGTGTTACGATGTTACCGAAATATCAAAAAAAATAGGGCTTAACCCCTAAAGGTGTGCCCAAAAATTAGGGAGGCCAAAATTACCCCGATGACCCGCCAAAAAAGTTTTTGTCCCCCTGCGATTATGCGTGGAGTACCACGGTTTGGTATAACCGTTTGCGCCAACCTCCTTTCTTCCTCGAAAGGTTTGCCAAAAAATTAGTGGTCCCGAAAAAATTGGCGGTGAAATTGCCAAAAAAGGGTTGCCAAAAAAATTGGGTTGCCAAGAAAATATTTAGGAGTTGCCAATTCATGAATAAGCTGCCAAAAAATTGAGGTTCTCAAAAAATTACGTTCTACAAAAAAAATTAGTGTTTTGCCGAATAACCGTGCCAAATGAACCCATGGGGAAAACGGAAGGGTTGGGTCGGAATAAAAGGGTTAAAGTCCCACAAAGTAAAAGGCCCCCAAAAAGTCAAGGCCAAATAAGGTCAAGGTCAGTGGTAAATAAAAAAAATGCTCAAAAAAAGTCAAGCCCGAAAAAGTAAATGGGTCAAAAAGGTCAAGACAGTAAAAAATTGGGCCAAAAAAGGTCCAAGGAAGGTAAATCACCGGTGGCAAATGTTTCCCACTGTTCCGATCGATACCCTGACACTATTATATATATGATATTATTATATATAGTGTCTAATTATATATATATATATATATATTAATTAGAGTATATATATATATATATAAATATATATAGTATATAGTATATAGTATATTATATATTATATATATATAGTAATATATTAATATATAGTATATATAATCCCAGATCTTCGCTGGTCAGTGTTAATGGGTGCGGACCACTCTAACCCACTACCACCCAACTCTTAGTAGATATATATTATATGTATATTATAAGTATATATATATATATATATATATAGTTAATATATATATGAAGTATAAAGTATATGATTTTATATATAATTATATATAATAATATAGCTATATATATTATATATAGTGATACTTATATATAATAATATATATATTATATACCATAATATAGATAATAAATAAATATATATATATATATATATATATATCATATATAGTTATATATGAATATAAATTATAATAATATGATGTGATCAGATATAGTAATATATAGTATTAATATTATATTATATATAATATAATATATAATAATATATATAGATATGATATATATAAAATAATATATAACTGAAATATATTTATAAAATATATGATATATAAAATAATATAATTTATTATATAATAATATATTATATAAACACACACAGTATATATAGAATATATAGTATATTATATATATATATATATGATATCTAAATATATATTGATATAATATATATATATATATATATATATATATATATATATTATATAATAAAATATTTATTATTAATAATATTATATATATTATATAAATATATAATATATATATTATATATTAAGTATATATATATAAATATATAATTATTATGTATATAATATATATATATAAGTTATATATAATATAAATAATGCAATTAAATGGCAGGGTTCAATTTGTGATATTAAGAAACACCTTATGATCTCACTTACCAGATTAGATCCCGCCCCCAGACGTATTCCAAAGCGTGTTACCACTCGACCAAACGATAAACTAAAAATTACGCACTTAAACCTATAAAATTTCCTATTCATATAATAAAACGGCCTGTGAAGACAGAGTATCTCAACCCGCAGATCTCCCTTCACACGTTACCCTTCAATATGTCTTTGTTATGCCAAGATTCGTTGAATCCTGATTTAAATCACTCAAGAGTTATTTATATATATATACGTAATATATATATTATAATTATATGATATATATATATATAATATATATAATATTAGATATAAATATATAATATATATATATATTATAATATATATTAAAATAATATATATACAATTAATTAGCCTAATAATATATATAAAATATAATATATAATTACTAAAAATATAACTATAATATATTATACTATAATAATATATAAAAAAAGAATATATATATAAATATAATGATTTGTTTATAATTATATAATGATTGTATAAAATATTAAAATAATATACATCTAAATATATATATATATAATATAATATATATAAATATATATTTATTAATAATATATATAATATACATAAATAAACAAAACTTCATAATATATTAATATATAATATATATAGTAATATAATATATATATATATATATATATATATATATTATAGATATATATAAATATATATGATATATATAAATATATATATATATAATTTAATTAATATAATATATATATAATATATATATATATATATTATTATATATTATAAATATAATATATATAAATAATAATATATAAAAAATAAAAGAATAATAAAATATTATTAACAAAAAACCAATTTGCAAATGTGTTATAGTTTAAAAGATCCATTTTTCTTTTTAAACTAGAAAAATAAAATAACAGTATTAAAAAGTGTAATTCTTGTATAATATAACGGGGAGGAAGAGAGCGCACAATATAAAAGAAGAACTCGGCAGAGGAAAGAGGCAGGAGTAGGGCAGGGAAGGAGAGAAAACGGACGAAGAAGGAAAAAGGGAAGGCAAGGAAAACGAGGGCGAGCAAAAGAGACGGAGGAAAAGGAAAAGGCGAAGCAAAACGGGCAGGGGCGGGCACACGGAAAAGGATAGAAGCGCAGGAAGAGAGAAAGTAGAAAGGACAAAGAAAAAGCGGACCAACGACAAAGCAAAGGGCACCAAGAAAGAGAAAGGAGACGCAAAAATAACGAAGCGGCACGGGCAGGGGTCAGGAACCACGAGGAGGCAAAGGGAGAACAAGGCAAACAAGGAGCAGGAAACAAAAAAAAAAAGAGCGGAAACAGTCGGAGGCCGAACGGGATGGGAAAAGGGAAAGGAACCTGGTAATCGATGTTAAGGAGTAAAAGAATGTTGACCTTCACCTGCGCGAAAAGGGCATAACTTTCCCTAGTGTAGTAAACATAATTCTCAATGAAAAAAACTTGTGTAAAATTTAACGATGGCTGACAATGCATATATTTGCACAAAGCCTATCAAAACTCTTCGCAGCTTTTAAGTGTAGCACCAAAAATGGCTAATCATGTCATTTATTTCCTTATAAAGTAGCTTTCAAAAAGTGGGCCAGAAAAGTATGTCACCTTATCTGGGCAGCTGGGATCGAAAGGTGAGAACTCACTGATCTAATGCATTGGTTCACTTCAGAGAGGGTAGAGTACGGTTATTAAGAAAGGGTGTTATATTGGGTTGTAAGGACTTATGATGTGTGTTATTGATTAATTAATATTATTATTGGCATATAAGGTGCAGTACTTTGAGCTCTATTACGGTATGCGGATTGATAATAATGAGATGAGTTTGAACACTATTACTATGTAAGTAATTAAACCTGTATCATAAGTTGCTCCTCGCACATTAGTATGATATTGAGATTATTATAGTGTATTATTATTGTAGCTAAGCTTAAGTTCGCGGTATGTGCTCAAGAAGAAATGCCACTGGGAAAAGAAAGGCGGAGAGATAAAGGCAGGGTTAAGTTAATGGGTTGGAGATATTGAGTTGATATGTAATGAGGATTCATTCTGTGGAGTGTGAATGATGGATTATACTTAGTATGGACACTGAGAGTAATTATGACATCTGAGTCGTGAAGTAGTGAGGGGAGGGCTAAATATATGATAATAAGCTAGGGTATGTATATTATATTATTATTTGCTATGTTATTAAAACTATATTATTATATTATTATTAGAAAAGCAAGATTGTGTATGTTAATCGGATAGAGTATTTCGAGGAATTTGTGCCCAACCAGGAAAAGAAAGCATCACTAATCCCATTATATGAAAGATATAACTGACAATATGTGACAATTCACAGGATTGGTCTATATAGTATTATTATTATATTTTATATTAATATAGGATAATCGGGATTAGCTGAATTAGATGTGCTTTAGTTCGTATCACCTAGATATCAAGAGTTACCCCTTTTAGTACACGTTATTCAGAAAGCACGCAGTTTTACGTACATAATTGAAACTTGTAATTTCAGGATGTGCTTATAATTTTTGTAGGATATGCCAATAAAAAACTAGCTTCGAATATTGACCAATTATTTAGTTTCCGTATAAAATATTTAGAGCAATAAGCATGTATAACAGGTTAAGGGTATGTCGGTATATCTCTACATCAAAGAAGTTCCTGATAAGAAAAAATTGTCGAAATGCACAGAGCGGGCTAGGCTTTAGTTAGTAAGATGCAGATTTATATGATGTCGAAGAGACAAAGTGGGGAGGGTATTTATATAAACGTTCCCCCGGTTGTTCTAATTAGCCATCAAGAACTATTGTTGAGAGTAGGAGGTCAGTGAAATTTACAAGTGATTAATAATATCCTAAACGAGTATAGAATTAGGTAAGTTTACTATATTTTTCAATTTAATATAAATGAATAAATAATTTAGTTTTGCCATTCAGAGTTTTAAGGTATATGTTGGATGTCGGCTCTCGCGGCCGTCCCTCTCTCAGGCTCGCTCGCGTCTGCTCTCTGCTCTCTCGCCTCCTCTCTCTATCTCTCCTCTCATCTCTCTCTGCCTCTCGCGTCAACTCTACTACTTCTCTCTTTCTCTCTTATTCTCTGTCTCTCTCTTATCTCTCTCTCTCTCTCTCTCTCTTCTGCGCTCCTGCTACTCGGCTCTCTCTCAATTCGACCGGTAGATAGGTGATACATATAGATAGTAAGGAGGAGGAAAAGATATAATAATGGGTAAGGATAGTGGATATATACCGGGTATATAGGACAGGAGTAATTATAGTATATAATAGATACAAATAGCAGAGAGTACGCTAGTATAATTATAGCCACATATATAATAGAAAAGCAAGGAGATTATAATAAGGATTGGTAGGGGGATATAGGATATCAGAAAAAATACTATACCGTAGATGATAAATAAAGAGGGGGAGAGTGTATTATAAGGGTATAGGCATAGCAATAGTACGAATGAGTATAGAAGGTAATTAGTGATAGAGGGCTAATATATATATGAAAATAAGGAATAGAGGGGAAAATGATGAATAATAAAGACGGGATAATATATATATAAGGTAACTAATATATATATATTAGATGATAAGATAAGGGGGTAGGAAAGGATAAGGAAAGGAGATAGTATATAGCACGACCTATAATATAAATTTAACAATAAGATATGTGGCACTTAGTGATATTACTGAACCTATTTATGTAGATAGAGGAAGGATAGAGAGCAGGATGATGAGGATGTATTAATGAGTAGATATTGTTATAATGTAGTGATTATTAGATAAGTGATAGAGTTTAGTAGTTGAGTTGTAGGAGGAGGAGAACGAGTGATGGAGATGATTGGAGGAAGTGAAGATGTAAGTGGTAGAAGGAGTGAAGTGATAAGGATGTAGTAATGGATTAGGAAGAGGATGAGAGTGGAGATAGATGTCCGTTCGAGTCGAGAAGAAATAGAATAAGGCCAAATCTTAGCGCGGGGGAAAGGCGAACAAGACAAAATATAAGGGCACGATGCGGTACAAAAAGAAGGCAGATGAATTGGGAATGAGCGGTATTAAGGTCCGCATTAGAGTGCCAAATAGGCGAGTGAAGGGATTTGTACCTGAACGGAATTGAGTGTACAATAGTATGAAATATGTATGCGTGTACATAAGGATTCTTGATTAGACAACGATTTGAGGATACAGTTGGGTTAATCAAAGTGAAAATAAGATATGAGAGTGATGACAAAGTCGAGGCATTGGATTGGAGTGTGAGTCATCAGGATGGTGTAAGATGTGAGAGATTAGATGAGACGGTGAAATATAGATGGTGCATAATTAATATTGAAGGGTGAGCTTAGTATGTGAATTCCTTAAGATGAGTGGTACAATGAATATTAATGAGTTCTATAGTTACAGGGGAATATCGTCATGGGTACAGTCGTGTGTGCGTGCACTAGAGGATGAAGAACGGCGAGGCATAAAAGAAGAGTGGGGATCCCGAGAGAGGAGCAGAGGCGGAAAGGTAAAGTGGATCGCACAATTAGGCGGAGAAAGGAAGGTGTATGAGAGAAACGGGCGCGGAAAGGAGAGTATATAGCGCGCGCAAAAGGAATGGAAAGAAAGAGGACGCAGGAGCCACCCAGCTGTGACGAGCAGGGAATACAAATAACTGCGCGATATGAAGAACCCAAGAAGAGAATAGGGTACTATTACGTAGGAGAAACGGGGGAGAATAGGAAAGGGTAAGGAGGAATGAGGCCAATATGGGAAGTATAGGGTATAGGAATATAGGTAAGGGATAAGGAGGAGGGCCAAGCTATAAGATAAGGGGAATGAGATAGTATGAGAGAGGATGAGGGGGAGCAAGGGTAAGTAAAGAGGTGAGAGGAAAGGAAGGAAGAGGGGGAGGGCGGGAGAAAGGGGAAAGGAAGTGGATATAGGAGGAGGATTGGAGCCAAGAGGATGATAAAGTGAGTGAGAATGGGGTACCAACATAGACGGATAGGTGGGGAGCAAGGATGATAAGGAGTGAGAGGAAATAAGAAGGAGAGGAGGTGGCAGGTAGTAAGAGGGGAAGGGAAGTGTGAGCGACGGAGGGGGCCAGGGAGTAAAATGAGGTATACGGATAAGAGGAAGGTGAAGGAGAAGTGTACCATAATGTTAGAAGTAAAATAGTAGGATATAGAAATGAGACAATAAGTTTCAATTATGCGAAACCGACTGCCCCCAAATATAGAGTTTAAATATACAGAAATTTGTGAGATGATCTGTATGTCGGTTGTGTATTAAATTAGTTTAGAAATACAGAGATAGGAGGAATAAGAAGAATGCCAAGAGTTAAATCTGGTGGCGTAAATTGTGCGCCACGAGTTGTTTCCTATGATACTAGATTATAGTATATTATATATATACGTAGAAGAAACAATAATAAAAGAAAACGGCGAAAGTATAGGGTATATAACAGACGGTGTATGGAAGAGGGTGACAAGTATAAGTTTAGGTAGTAGAGGGTAGTATATAATATAATATAATAGTAATATATAGTGTGATAGGGGACGCTATTAATACGAGAGAGTAGAGGTGAGGCCCCAGTAAGGAGGATATATAATTATACACGATAAAAGCGGAGAAAAGGCTAAAATTATAAGGAAATAGTAGGTAATATATATATATATATTATATATAGAGATAAGCTAATTATGATAGACCGCAGCAATATAAATACTAAAGCCGGGTAGGCAAATATATATATAGGCTAAGATATAACTAGTATAGGGTGAATAATAAGGTGATAAAAATAATTAGTATATGAATGAAAGATGAAAGAGGGAGAACGAAGAAGAGGGGTAGGTATATAGTGAAGTACCTAAGGACGGACACAAGAAGCTGAGATATATAAGGAAATCTATAGTAGATGAGAATGATATATAAGCCAATATATATTAGAGTGAAAGAGAGATATTGTATATATATATATAAGAGTATAAACAAAAGGAGTGCACGATGAGTAGCGATATAGGCGAGTCAGAGGGGGGGTATAACCTATATAGCCGAGGATAATAGTAGAAAGGCAGGGGAAGTCAGTATATATATGCGTAGATAGGCTAGAAGTATATAATAGTTAAAAGCGAGTGATATATTACCTAGAACACTACTAACACCCACACTGTAGTAGAGTACTAGTATATATAAATATATTGAGACTACAACCGGAGACGGTATAATATATAATGGAATACCTAAGCGGAATATATCATATATTCCTATATATATATATGGGAGTAGAGAGAAAATATGGGGAAACGGATAATAAATAATAGACTAAAGCGACCCTAGATATAGTATAGGGGGGAGGGGTGAGAAGGGAGAGGTATAGTACAGAAAAAATGGCTCAAATAATGCGTTGGTAAGATATAAAGAGAAAAAAAAGGGTAGTAGGTGATAATGATTCGTATAGGCAAGTTGATTTACTTTTTTATATAAATTTAATTTAATATATATATATATGATATTTATATAATAATATATATATATATAATATATATATAATATATATAATATATATATATTATATATATTAATATTATATAATATATATATATAAGATAATTATATATATAATATATATATATATATATAAATAGGATATGATTATATATATATAGGGAAAATGATAAACTATAGATATAATAATGATAATATATATAATAATATATAAGTAGCCTATATGAAAGCGAAAATACGTTAAATATAATATAAGTAAGTATAATGAGGAATATATATATTATATTATAAAGTAATACCGTATGATATATATAATGGGAGTAGACTAATAATATAGATATATATATAAATATACTGGACACTAAAGCGATATGGAATTATGATATAGATAGAGGTACTACGGTAAAAGATGGTTAGCTATAGTGATACGAGTATAGTATAATAGAGAACTAGAAATATACGTAATATAGAGATATAGGAAGGGTACATATAATATTATAAGGGACAAACAAATACGAATATAAAGGAAATAGTATAATATGAAGAAAGAGTGGGGAAAAAGCACAGCGCAACAGCGTATAGACTGAACATATAGTATAGCTCAGCATATATATATATAAGGGTAATATACTAGACTAGGGGAGGAATAAAGAAAAGTAGATATATAAAGAAGTAGCATAGGTAGTGAACAGAATAGCAGAAAGGTAGATAGATATGGGAGTGAGAAGGTAATTAGTATAGGAGAGTATATGAGTATATATATGATGATAGGGTAAACATAATAATAAATAGTTAAGTAAGCTAGATATATAGTAAGGAGGGGATATATAGTGAGAAGTGATGTATACAAATAAGGGTAATGAGGCTAGATGAGAGATAATTAATAGGTGATAAACAAGGGGTATGAGGAATCATTGGAATGAGTACGAACGGACAGGTGAAGTAGTAGTAGGGAAAAAGTGCTAAGTTAAGCAGGTGGTGATTAATTAGGTATATATATAGTATAGGTATACAGGAATAAGGTGTAGAGGTCTAGGTAGATGAATAGTAGGCGGTAGAGGGGAAAAGAAGGATAGCCTACTAATATATGGATTAGAGGTAAATACTATAGTTATATATATATAGCCTATATATTATATAATAAATAGTATAATAGGTAATATATCTATTATATAGATAATGAAACGTGTAGGTAGTAGAGAATAAGTACGGAGATATAATATATATATATAATATAGAGAAGGTAGTAAAATATATATAATATAGCCGTGACTGGCTGTAGATGAAGTATATCAGATAGAGTATATATAAAGTAAAAATTATAATGTATATAAGTATAAGAGTGTATAATATAGTAGATAATAGGGGTAACATATATATGTGAGGGATATAAATTAAGATCATAAACTGAAGTGGCAATTTTTAATGCAGTGAATACCAAATGGCTACCTTAATAAAAGAGCTAATCAGGAAATAGCATAAGTAAATGATTAGGCACGAATCCTGATGGAAGGCGTCTTTAGGCGTGACAGACAAGTATCAAATAATTTAATGACGCAAAAAGTCATGTTAAAAGTCGTTCACTATATAGGCGTATAAATCCCAAAAAATTTAAAGACGTACGTATGTTAAATGCGGATTGGCTCTATCTACCCAGAAAAAAGATATGGAATGAGTGATGAAAAATAACACAACGTGAAAGTATCTAAGCGCACTACTCTGGTAACGGAATAAGAGCTAAATGAAATGCGAGGAGGCGACGAATCAGTTACTACACACTCAGAAGAAAATGATGTCTGGATTTACGAAGATTGGCTAACGACAGATGGAAGTTAACTGGCATACGCAGCATAATACTTTTTCCCCAAATATCTAAGAGGTGAAGGTGGCTAACACAAGTTAGAACTCGTATTGAAGGAGAGACAAACATAGATATGCTAGAAAAGTTTACGAGGTTCTGTACGAGTGCCAACAGACCCACCGAAGTTCACTGATGTTAGAGATGTGTGGAATAAAGCTAAAGCAGGAATTTCTGTTGTAAATGCTATTCTCATAAGTGACAAATACAATAACAAGGCACTATAAAGATATTAACAGCGCAGTTACATGTCTAAGTGAGACGCGAGCAGTAACTCCGAGCAGCAGACTATATAGACGAACACAACGAAAGGCCATCAGACAGGAGACACAATGTAGAAAACGGAATTATAAGACGTTAGTTCCCACACTAATACAAAGGAATCCACATCCTCTAATATGCTGGTATATGGCTAGTAATTCGATTCCACGAAGTAGCTCATTATCCCAGACTAATCTCCAAGCATTAAAAAGGAGTTCATGCTACGATATACTTAACACGAACAACATTCATATAGAATATTCTTGTGTAAGAGGCCAATATATCGCATTTATAAGATGACGCTACAGGAGCGGGCGCCGGCGGATTCTCATGGTATAACACCTATTAATCTGTTATTGGTAAGTAGGTGACGATACCTATAGTATAAATTACTTGTGCCAGCCAGCAAGTATGTAGCTATAGTGGATAGCGCCCGACTATATTGTCCACGTAAGTTTTAGGGCAATTGACATGCCCATGAAAGATAGCAGTTTTGGCCACTTTTTCAATCAGAGAATAAAGCGGGCGCCTGATGGTCTACTTGGCAAGTCTCGAATGACAGTACCATTTCTTTAACTGTTTCTTTGGTTTCCTGTATACGAAGATAACGTAAAAAAATACGCAATGAACATTTGAAAACAATAGATTGACCATTCTAGCGTTTATGTGACACGGCACGATTTTAAAATCAATTGAAAATATTATGAGGTTATCGTGGTTAAAGTCAGATATAGCGACTACTCAGTATTAACTACATTTAAATTCCAAAATAGATGAAATAAGATGTAAATTAGAAGTTGTAACACTCTTATGAGGAGAAAGTGATACCCAATAAAAACTAGGAAATTTGTTACTTATTTCCATGATGCTTTGAAGAGGAATGAGAGAACAGTAGTTGAAACGGTATATTTTTGCGGTAATATGAAACCATAACTTAACCAATTGAGTATAGATGTTAGAATATTTATTGAGATGTTCATAACTCGTCGATAAATATTAATGCTTCTATTGAGTATAGGTGCATACGGGTAATTCAAATTTTAGAAAATAATAATAGAATTGTTCGTAGTTAAATATTTAAAGATTGCTGGAGATTAAATTTTATTAACCTCGATTTCAGACACAAAAGTAAAGTGTAATGTTGAGAATTTAAAATTACTTCAAACAATACCGAAAGTCAAATGGGTTGATTGCCAAAAATAGCCCTCAACCACACTTCCCTTCATATCTACTGAGAGCTGGTAGCCTATGGTGGATGAGTTGGTTGAGGTACCAAATTTTTTAAAAATTCTAGTACATGGTCTTTTTTTTTAATTTTCTGAAGCAATTTCGACTATGTTGAAAACAAACTCTCTTCCACTAAACCCCATCTTTGTTGTTAACCCAACCTTGGGTGTTTGTGAGGCACAACAGTGAATGTTTTTTCGTTCATTTTAAGCAGACCAAATGGAAATGCTATGGATATATTTCCAAAAATCCTTATCTGTTCTCATGATACTATTTTTTATTAAGCACACTTGTTAACCTATTGCTAAATTTACATATTTTGTAAAACATCATCATTTGGTTATATTAATATTCACCACAGCCAATGAATTTCTTCTAATTTTCATGAAACAGCTCTGGAAACAACATATTCTCTATCTATAATATCTGGCTGGATGGTGCAGCTGAAAACCTGTGAAACGAACCGAAAATACTAAACCATTACTTAAATAACAGTTTAACTTCTGAGTTCCCGATCAATATGTTATTTTTTTTCCTTGTTTTTTTCTCTTCGAGTCTTCACAGGAACGGCAGGAAACAGGGCTCGTGGCAAGGATAATTCTTACTTGTAAGGGGTGTGCATCTCATTATCATTTCATTTGATAAAAGTTTATAAACCTTCCTATTATCCTGATATTCATTCGACTCAGGAGTGATGCATACAAGAATTAATTTCCTTCGCCATAAATGTACTGCAGATTATGCTTCTTTGCATGAGTCTGAGATCGACACTGTCAATTGCGATAAAGGATTGCATAGGCTTTTGATATCGAAATCAAAAGTGTCTTTATTAAACAGTCCATGCTTTTGATACAGTCTGGCACAAAGGCCTATACTGCTAACTCCATTCTTTTAATTTTCACTTTTTAAAGTCTGAAACACATTTTTCTCTTAATTCCCTTTTGACCTTTGATCAATGGCCATATGTAATTACCATTTATTCGGAAAGTTAACCATTTGATATTAAGTCTTGTTTTCATTTCCAAAGGTTTGCTTGTTTCAATAGACCTCTGATACGAATATTGTTTTTCTTAATTTAACATATCAAATAATAGAGTCGTTGTTAAATAACTGATAAGAAAAAAATTTTAAATTAAAAAAAAAAAATTATTACCCATTTATGCAAGCTAGAAACATTGAATCTTGCAGAACATTGCTGTGACACCCAAGTGGTGTAATTAACATTGATCATTTGCATCAAACACTTGACAGGACTTCGAAAGATTGTACATGAACAACTTTATATTACAATTATTACTTTTAATACAGTGTTTTTTTTTTTTAATCATATTAAATTTAAAAATTTAAATAACGCTGAAAAAGGAAAAACAAATATTCTTTAAGAAATTTGAATTATATGTTTATAAAACATAACACTAAATAATTATGAAATTTAATAAAATACAATGAAAATAAAAAATATTGGATATATCATAAAATAATTAATCAGTATACAATTACTGATATAATAAAAATTATAGCACTTCAAAAAAAAGGTAGTTTCTCAGCTATTTGGGAAAATTTTATAAATTATGTTATTAAGAGTATTTATTATTTAAAACATCATTAATTCTTAATATTCATTTTTAATATTTAATAATTATTTTTAATTTTTTAATTATATTAATATTCTATCTAGATCAATAAGAAAAAAAAAATATTTGCATGTATTATTATTATTTATTATTATTTTAATTAATATTTTTTTTTATTAGTTATTATCTATTATTATTATTATATATATTATTATTATCTATTATTATCTTTTATATTATTATTATTATTATTTATTATTATGATTATTAATTTGATTATTATTTATTAATCTAACAGCTTAGTCTTATTATTGGCGTTTTTTTTACTATTATTTAAGTTCAATTTAAATAATTAAAACACTTTAATTTCTAATTAAGAGTGTTTAAATTATTATAATATATTAATATTTCTAAAGATTAGAAGAGAATAAATATTTCAAGATAAATTTGAGCTGGGTGCTCGAGATGATGTGGTGATAGAAGAGTGGTTGACTATTATTTATCATTTATTTTAGATATATTATTTATTATTATTTTTTATTATTATATTATTATTATTGTTCATTATTATTTATTTATATTATTTTATTATTAGTTATCTTTATGTAAATGTATTATTATATTTGATATTATGTTATTTATCATTGTTATTATTATTTATTAATACATTATTATTATTAAATTATTATTATATTCATTATTATTATTATTATTATTATAATTTTATTATATTTTATTTTATTTTATATATTATATTATTGTTATTCTTTATTTATTATAAGATTGTTTTGTTATACAATCTCATTATAATTTTTTAATGTTATATTTCTTATTATTATAATTGCCATTCTTTTATAATTATTAATATTAGTATATTTTATTACAAATAATTATTATTATTACCAAAGAATTGTTTTCAGATCTAAGTTGAAATTCTGTACATTTTTAAACACGCTGATATAGCAGTAAAACCACTATTTTTCAATTATTATTGGTATACTTTTGTGCTTATAATGCTATTTCATAATTGAACCTCTATACAATGATTCATTTATATTTTAAAAACCGTATATGCATTATCATAAAGCTCACGTTATCACTTACAAACAGATCTCCAATTTCTTGAATACATCGTACCGTCATATCAAAACATAAAAGACAACTGAATTGAACCACTTGTCTCATTCTGAATGATCAAAGCTAAAAACATCACAATGCCCACCTACACTGGCTTCCAACAAGACATTCTGCTACTTTGCTTTAATAAACCTTCTGCTACATTTAGTAAACCTTGAGAGCGTTTCACTTTACTTAAAAAAAATGACATCTGTACATCCCATGAAGTCATAGTTTCACTTGTTAACACACATAAAGAAGCATTAGCAATTCGCGTAATATTAAATCAACTCAACTTATTTTAATGGGAGTTTATCGACCCCAAAATTCATTTAAAACAGAGTTCATAAATGCTCTCAAAGACATTATCCAAACACACTTTCTTAACTCTAAAGTAATAATTGTGGATGATTTCAACATTGATCTATCCAACGCCAACACTGCAAATCAGGCAAACTCTCTCTCAAACTTAATGATATCAAATGATTTCGCAAATTGCATAACGCTACCAACATTCCAAACAACGTCGAAAACAGATGTCCGTCCTTAATACATCATATCTGGGGGAACCTAAATTGGAACGTTAAAAACCTTCATAATAAAGAGTAATATGTCCGGTCTTGCAAAATTTGCCATAAAAATTTCAAAATTTCACCACTGTAAAATGCAAACTAGATGGTGAATATCAAAGACTAAAGTACATAAACCGATTAAATGAAATTGACTTTCCATTCACATATAACGAGAATATTGACATCAGCGGAAAATTTTACGCTTTCGTAAACATATTAAATAAATGCTATGACGAATCATTCCCCATTATAACGAAAAAATTTGCTTTAAAAGAATTCAAAACCCATGACTAACACCAGCTCTGCTAAACTCTATCGCCAAAAACACCCTCTACAAATCTATGAAGAAAAATTAAATTCCATTCCAGTGTACAACACGTATGATAAACAATTAAAGGCAGTTCTATAAGAAGCAAAGAGAAACACAATTTTTAGCACAATTTATAAAAGATGAATATTAAAGTAATTTACAACCAGCCAAAAGTCTCTACGACTAATGAGTACACCCACCTGTAAACGTCTACTAAACAAGCTTTAGAGACAAGCCTCTATTCAACTTCATTTGAAAAATTTTCTTACACAGTCTACGAGTTTTCAATTTTCTTTGTTCACATCCACAGGGATCTGAGGTAAGAGTGATCGCCGGACTAAAAAAAAACAAGAAAGTGATGTCATATCTATCCCCATACAAATTCTTCAATAGGCTGCTGCATAATCGCCACCCTTTAAACACCTTTTTCAATTGACATTCTCGACAGATCTTTTCAAATATTTTTCAAAAGTTATGATCCCAATATTTAAAAAAGGAGACCCTTCCCTAGCAATAAACATAAAACCCTATCACAAAACAATTATAATTATTTAGATACAATTTTTCAATGGTTAACAGAATATTTAGATCAAACAATATGACTCAGAGATTCACATTTGATCAGAAAGACGTCAACCTTGATGCCACTCAATTTGCCTAACAAAAAAACTTTACATAATAAAGAAAATAATACATCCCTGCTATTTCCAAGATTTACATGACTTGATCATGGAATACTACAAGTAAATGAGATAATGAGCTTGAGGAGACAAGTCAATGGTTTATATTACTTAAAAGAGGAGGGATCTCAATACCTAAAATTAATGAACAAATTCTCACATTTCAACATCACTGGCGTACCCCAGGGCTCAGTTCTTGGACCTTTCTATTACTCTAGATATTATTATTGATCTGTTCAACTCTTCATGACGTTTTTCAAGTCATTGGCTGATTATAATCGTATAATATGAATAAAATGCTCGTTTCTATTTCGTAAGCAGTAGACACCTTAACCAAAATAATGAAGTAGGATGATCATGCAAGCTATCTCTAAATTTAAATAAAAACATCTATTATTACTTTTTAATAGCATACAAATTATTTACGATTTAATATGAGAAATTAGCAGCAGAATGCATTTAATGGAACATGATAACCTAGTTAGAGCTGTTCGAGATTCACGTATGTGCACAAAAATAAGAAATATTGTACACTCTTTCCATTCTAGAAAATATACTATGCATTGTACACCCATTTACTATACTGTCTTCCTATTATACGCGAACCACAGTTACATTGTAATCCACTTCCTGTTAATGTTAATTCAAAAAGCATTTATCCCTCATTAGCAATACAAGAGACTTTTACAGCCATACACAACCCTTGTTCGAAAATAAAGATATTGCAGTTTAAACCTTATTCAATATCTCGAGTCAAAAAGATGCCATAAATTAGCAAATACAATGCCTTGCATTTCTTGATAGCAAATTTTCATTCAAACCAACAATTGCGGAGGCAATTCGAATCAATTTACAAAATAATACTCACTAAACTTCTTCCTTCTGTAGATGAAAAAAATCCTCATGGGTCGTAACAAAGCAGCAAACTTAAAACAAATGCCACAAGACATTAAAACCAAAAACTCTACTAAATCTTTGCTAAAAAATAAAAAATCATCAACTTAAAAAAATTAATAATAATAACTATTAGTGTAATTATTGTTACATATTATTAGTTTATATTTTTATTATTATTATTATATTTTTATTATTATTCTTTATTATTAATATTATATTATTATTATTATTATTTATATATATATTCATCTATTATTATTAATATTACTTATTATATTATTATTATTATTATTATTTACTTATCGAGTATATATTATATTATATTATTATTATTATTATTTATTATATTATATATTAATATTATATTATTATTATTTATATATATTATATTATTATTATATTATTTTATATATATTATATTATTATTATTATATTTTAGAAAATTCTAGTTAAGGCTTTGTTTTATGATCAAGCTTTTACTTTAAGCTATCAATTCACGTCAAAATGTTTTCTTCGTTTTCATTTAGTTATTTTAATTTTCTTTAAAATTATATCTAGAAAATTTAAATAAAGATGGATGAGCAATATTCTAATATATATGTTAGTTCCCTGACCGGATTTCGCCGCCAATCTCGACCTCTTCAATTCTGATTTCTAACAATGAATCCGATTAATTTATACAAATTTAAGATATATCTAATTTCAGGTAGGAATATCATTATATTTAGTCAATAGATATTTGTTAAACTTTAACATTACTCTTATCTATGTTAAAATCGGCCCATCCAAAAACGGAGATGTCTTCAATGAGATGAGATGAGAGGAGAAACTGGAGGTGCCTTCGCATATTCTGCCGGAATTATTGCTTTTTGTGCTCGTGAAGATCTTAACTGAAAGTTTGAGAGATTTGTGAGGGGTTTGGCAGAGTGATGTAAAGTTGTGTTTGAAAGTGAATAAAGATAGCAGTAAGGTTATGTGAGTGATAAGGGTCCATGGTGTGAAGCCATGTTCATGGGTGAACAACGAACATTATTTTGAGTATAAATTAGGATATTATGTTCATAAAGGTAACGGATGATGCAGAGTTGCAGTTGGGAAAGTGTGATGATAGGAAGGTGGCTGATGCATTTAATTCCTTGGTGGATGTAAGGGACATCAGTCTTGAGTGTGCATTTTATAGCAGAGAATATGTTTCTTTCCTGTGTGTTACATTTATAGTACTGAAATCTATGGTCTGAATTAAGGGTGTAGACTGTAAGATGCCATGTGTCAGTATGTTCATCTTTGGGTGTTTAGGATTTGAGAGATTGATAAAATGAGGATGAACATATTAGTTGTTGTTGCTGTTGATGGGAAGAGATGTTATACATGAGAAATAACGAACAGAACTTAGATAGTTTGGTACATAGAAAGGAGGATGATAGTCATTGTAAATTAGAGTAAATGGTGATGTTGCTGTAACGACCGCTGTGAGACGAGAAAAAGTTGATTTGGCGTAAGGCATGTTGCATGTGAGGAATTTAAGTTTGGCAGATGCAATTAGAAGATGCATAACAGGAGCGTATAACTGAATTTTGTGAGGGGTATGGTGTGCCACCTGGCCAAGGGATGAAACCACATTGACGAGATACAGTGAGGGTACATCACAGTTTCGTAAAACACTAGGGTGGATGTTGTCTGACTGCGAAGAGTTCTACTAATGATTTAAATGGACGATAAAGGCGTCTTTCTTATCGACTTGCGTAATATTTTTCTGTTCCGGGTATGCTTACAGCTTCCTACCCCCATCTGTGGATGAGGATATTATATATAATACTATATATATATATATACTATATACTAATACTATTATAATAGAATATATATATATACTATATATATATAAATATATATATATATATGAACTTATAAATTATATATATAATTAATATACAGTTAAAATATTATATATAATATATATATAATAATAATAATTTATATATAAATATATTATTAATATAATTATTAATAATATAATATATATATATATATTATATACTAATAATTATATTATATATATATTTATAATATATATATATTAATATTATATATATAATTATATATATAGATATATAATTATTATATATTATTATTTATATATATATTTATAGATATATATAGTTATATAATATATATATATAATATAGTAACTATATATATTATTTATAATAGTAAATATTATATAATATATATATATAAATATATTATATATAATTATTATATAATATTATATATATCTATTATAATAAAGTATACTAATATATATAATATATATTTATATAATATATATATAATATATATATATATTATTATTATATATATATATATACATATATACTTATTTATATAATAATATTAAGTGTTTATTATAGTATACTATATATACTATATATATAATATATGTATATATTATATATATATATTATTTATATTATATATATATACTATATATATATATTATATATATCATATATATATTATATGATATATATCATATATTATTTATTTTATACTTATATATTTATATATTATAATATATATATAATTATAATATATAATATATATTTCTATTATTAATATATATACATATACATATATATATTAATATATATATATAATATATATATATATATATATTTTATACTATATATAATATATATAATATATTATAATATTCATATTATATATATATTATTATATATTCTATTATTATTATTAATATTATCTATATATAATATATATATATATAGATATTATATACTATTAACTATATTTTAATTATAATATATTATATATAATATAAGTAGAGTCTTATATATATAATAATATATAATATATATATATATATATATATATATTATATAATATATATTATATATTATTATATTATATATATATAATCTATTATTATTAATATAGATTACATATATATTATAATATATATATATAGTATTATAATTATAATATTAATATATATAATATGTATATTATATTATATAGATATATATATATAAATATATTATAAATATTTATATATAATAATAATATATATAGATATATATAATTATATATAATATATATTTATATAATATATAATTTATTATATATATACTTATTACTAACTTAAATACTATTATATATATAATTATTATTATATCATATAAAATATTTATATTATATATATATATATACTCTATCCACAGTATGGGGGTAGGAAGCTGCATACACCGGAACGAAAATATGACGCAGTCGAAAGAAGCCGCCTTTATAGTCCCCTTTAAATCATTAAGTGAGAACTCTCGCAGTCAGACCACCACCGTGTTTTACGAAACTGCGACGGACCTTCACTGGTATCTCGTCAATGTGGGTTTCATCCCTTAGCCCAGGATGGGCCCACATACCCCCACAAAATTCAGTTTATACCTCCCTGTTATGCATTTCTACTTGCCTTCTGCAAACTTAAATTCCTCCCATTCAGACTTCTTCAGACCATAACTTTTTCTTCGGTCTCACAGCGGTCGATTCCCAACACATTCACTATACATCTGCTTAACCAATGGACTATCATCCATCCTTTCTATCTGGAGATTAGGGGTAGCGGGTTGTATGCTAGAGTATTATAATGAATGCTGGTGTGATTTTTTTCCTTATAGGTGCGGGTGGTGATCTATTGGGTGATTTACTATAAGATTGAACATCTGAACACATTGCATCTTACAGCTACACCTCTTATTCCAGACCATAGTTTCAATACTTTAAATTAACACACAGGAAAGAACATATTCTCCTGCATAAAATTAGCACACTCAAGACATTGTCCTTTAATCCACCAGAATTAAAGCATTCAGCACCTTCCATCCATTCACAACTTTCCTGCTACACTCTGCATCATCGTTTACCTTGCAAGAAGAAACGATCTGATTCTAACGGAAAATTTAATACTCAAAATACTTGCTCAGTTTGAGACTTTGAGTTTGTTTCCATGGGCGCTTATCAGTGTCTACCTTGTCTGGCTGTTACGAAAAAAAAACACACCTTCTACACACTCTGCCATACCCCTCACAATCTTCTCAAACTTTCTTCTAGATTCACTGACACAAAAACCAAATCCATCCGCATGAAATAAGCGGCACCCTCCAGCTCCTTCCATTCTCTCTTTAACATCTTCCCGCCACCCCCACTTTAACAAGAGAGTAACATAAAGTTTAACATAATATCTTTTATAATAGTAGAAACATACATTAAGGCTTAGTAAATACTTGTATATAAAATATTCATTCATTGTTAAATTTGATTCCTTGAAAATGTCCGAGGTGGCGCAAAACCGCAGACTAATAAAATAATATGCCTCATACTTTATTGTAATTTCTAGATAATTAAGAAATTAAAAACTAATATGAAACAAAGAAATTCTGCTGATAGCTTAAGTAAATATATAATAAAAACAAAGGAATCTACATACTAAAATTAATATATAATATAAATAATAAATAATAATAATATATAATAATAATAATAATAATAAAATAATATTAATAATAATTGATTTATATTTATAAGAATAATAATCATTAATAGTAATAAATTTAATATTAAGAAAATCTATTGGTGCAAATTTTGACGAATTAACTACTAATTTAATAAATTTAATTTATAAGAATAAAATAATAATAATAATATAATAAAACACATAAATATAATATAATAATATATAATAATATAATAATAATAATATAATATAATAACAGTTAATAAGTATAATAATAACAATAAATAGTTAAGGTATTTATTAATATTTATATTGATATAGATTTTATTTTTAGCAAAAGATTTAGTAAGTTTTTGTTTAATGTTTGTGCATTAGTTTTAAGTTTAGCTCTTTGTAGCTGGGGGTTGGGGGACCCATTGAGTGCTTTTTTCATCTCGAAGGAAGAGGTTTATGTGGGATAAGTATTCGTAATTAATTGATTCTTGCTCGCGCGCTTGTTTGGTTTGAATAAAATTCTATCAAAACGAGGCCAATGTTTGTAATTTATGCATCTTTTTAGGACTGATATATTGAATAGTTTTTAAACTGCAATATCTTTACGTTTTTGAATAATTTGTGTATGGCTGTTAAAGTCTCTTGTATTGCTATGGCGGAAAATATGCTTTGATTACATTACAGGATGATGAAAGTTACTTGTGTTCCGTAAAAAGAGACAGTATAGTAATTAGTGTATCAATGATAGATATTTTTTAGACTGAAAGCGTAACATATCTTATTTTTATTGGACATATGTATCTCGACAGTCTCTAACTAGAGTTTAACATGTCATTTAAATGCAGTTCGGCATTGCTAATCTCATATTAAATCTCAATTAATTGTTAAAATATATAGGTTTTATTTAAATTTAGATACTCGTTCCACATTTGCTTTCAAATCCCTTGTCTATGCTTAACGAAAGAAACGGCCATTTTTTCATTTATACTATTATTAAGCAGTTATGGGGTATGAACACTGAAGACAAAGACTTAACTCTATAGATGTAAAGAAAGTCCAATGATGAGCCAGGGTACGCCAGTAGTTTGAATGTGATTGAATTTGTTTCATTTAAATTCTAGTATTGAGTCTCCTCTTTAAAGTAACTATTAAACCATTGACGTTTGTCTCTCAATGCTCACTTTTTCTTCATTTTACTTGGTAGTATTTCATATAATTCATGTCAAAGCTTTTGTGAAATAGCAGGGAGATAGTCTTTATATTTCGTATATTTAGTAAGTTTTTGCGTAGCAATGAGGCCATCAGACGTGACCTCCTTGCTGAATCCAAATTGTGCAATCTAGATATTGTGTGATCTAAAATATTCTGTTAATCCATTGAAATTTATTCTAATAACTTTACTATTTATTGTGATAGCCATTGGATGTAATTATTGCTAGAAGGGTCTCCTTTTTAAATATTGGGATCACTTTGCGTTTGAAAAGTTTAAAAATTCTGCGAGAATATCCATTGAAAGTGTTTTAAAAGTGTGCTATTATTAGCAGCCGTTGAGATTCGTGGGCATCGTGGAACAATCACTTTTTTGTTTTTTTGTCGGCGATCACCCTTCTTACCTTCACGAGCTGTGATGCTGAACAGAAGAATTGAATCGTACACTGGATAAATTTCATGACGGTATCCTTTTCAATATCCTCATATTCATATAACATTTTATACAATTACAAGCCCCATGTATCACTTCATGTTGGGTTTTAATTTACTTTAAATTCATTCTTTTATAGATTTGTTATAATTGTGTTTTCTCCTATTCTTTCTTAAGGAAACTGCATTGAATTGTTTTATACTTGTTGTACACTTGAAGGATTAAACGTTACTTTTTATAATTTGGCAGACGGTGTAACCACGCAAGGGCTTATCAACGATACGCTAGTCGAGGTTTACTTTTCTTAAACGCAAATTTTTCGTATAATGGGGAATGATTCGTCTAGATTTATTTAATTGTTTAACGAAGCGTAAATCTTTCGTCGAATGTCAATATTCTTCGTATATGACATGAAAGTCAATCTCATTTAATCGGTTTATTGACTTTGTTCTTGATATTCACCATCTAGTTTGCATTTTACAGTGGTGAAATTTTGAAATTTATTTATGGCAAATTTTGCAAGACCGGACATATTACTCTTTTATTATGAAGGTTTTAACGTTCCAACTTTAGGTTCCTCCAGATATGATTTATTAAGACGGAACATTGTTTTCGACGTTGTTTTGGAAATGTTGGTACTTATGCAATTTTGCGAAATTCGTGATATCATTAAAGTTGAGAGAGAGGTTTGCCTGTTTGCAAGTGTTGAGCGTTGGTAGATCAATGTTGAAAAATCATCCACATTATTACTTTAGAGTTAAGAAAGTGTGTTGGATATGTCTTTGGACGTTAATGACGTCTATTTTACTTAAATGATTTTGTTACTTGATTTTTTTTTAAGCTTGGAGTTGATTATATTAGCAATTGCCTAATGCTTTTTATGTATGTTACAAGTGAAACACTAATGACGCTATGGATGTAACAGATCCTTTTTTAAGTAGTGAACGCTCTCCCACGTTGTTGAAATTCGAAACTGCATTGTGTTTTCGTTACATGCCTGGGATGGCACATACCCCGTATCTTATTTGGATTCAAAGCTTCGACAATAGATATTTGTAACTTAGATATTCCTTATACAGGAGAAGAGGGCTACCCTTCTGAGTTGTGGTGTACAAGGACAAGTGGTTCACATTCAGTTTCTTTTATGTATTGTATTTCGGATAGAGATTCAGAGTATATGGGATGATGTTTGAAGTGTACACGTGATGCTTTCACATCATTGCATTCGGTATTTAAATATAACTATGAAATTGCTATGTATAAAGTCAATTATTGAGATAGCATATAACGCACAAAGTATACGATAATAATTGACTAAAATTAGGTCTGCTTATATATATTAACCTGGTGTTTATGCGCAAAAAATTGATGAAACTAGATTTTTCATGGTTTTAGAAAGATCTTAGCTAATGTACCTGAGCCATTAACATATAACAAATTAAATAATTATAAGAAAAAAATGTAGCAATTAAAAAATGAAATATTAACAATTAGTAGAGGAATGAGTATATAATAAAATATTTTTAAGAATACTATGATAATTTTTCAATAAGAATTTTTTTATACTTTGTTATACTAGTAATAAATTAATAATTCAATTAATAATATTATTAGACATTTGTCAGAATATTAATGAAATATTCATTTTCTTTAATGAAAATTTATAAATATATAAACTAATAATAATAATAATCAATAATAATAATATAATAATAAAAATAATATATAATATTAATAATAATAAATAATATAGATAATAAAATAATAAATAAATAATAATAATAATATTAATTTTATTAATAATAATAAAATAACAATATCATAATAATTTCAATAAAAATAATTAATAATCAAAAATCAATCAAAATCAAAAAATACTTTATTCTCTCTCATTCTTACATAGTTATTGTTTACATATTCTATATTATAATAAAATACTTCATAAGAGAGAAAAGGGCTACTAAGGGACGTTTTCGTCCTTGGCCATATATAATAATAATAACCACACATTATACATAATACTCATATAATAATAATAATAATAATAATAATAATAATAATAATAATAATAATAATAATAATAATAATAATAATAATAATAATAATAATAATAATAATAATAATAATAATAATAATAATAATAATAATAATAATAATAATAATAATATAGTCTGCCAAAACACTCTGAATTAATAAATATATAATTAATATAATTAAAAAAAATTAATAAATAATTAATAATATTAAAAATGAATAATAATTAATTAATAATAATAATAAATAATAAGTAATAATTAATAACATAATTTATAAAATTTTCCCAAATAGCTGAGAAACTACCTTTTTTGAAATATGGTGCCTATAATTTTATTAATTATCAAGTAATTATATATATTTAGATTGTTATTATTTTATGATTATATCCAAATTTTTTATTTTCATTTTATTTTATTAAATTTCATAATTATTTAGTGTTATGTTTTATAAACTATAAAATTTGGAAACGAAACTATTTTGTTTCCTTTTTCAGCGTTATTTAAATTTTAAATTTAATATGAATTAATGAACAAAACACTGTATTAGAAGTAATAATTGTAATATGATGTTGTTTCAGGTTACAAATCTCTTTCCGAAGTCCGTGTCAAAGTGTTTGATGAAAAGAATCAATGTTATAACCAAACTTGGGTGTCAACAGCAATGTTCTGTCAAATTCAATTGTTTTCTAGCTTGCATAAATGGTAATAATTTTTTTTTT
The DNA here is from genome assembly GCA_015478945.1 of Trachelipus rathkii. NCBI lineage: Eukaryota > Metazoa > Arthropoda > Malacostraca > Isopoda > Trachelipodidae > Trachelipus > Trachelipus rathkii. Next base: position 26,189 of record JABUQX010053973.1, on the reverse strand, counting down.
TTTAATTTAAAGCTTTTTTTCCTTTCAGTTTATTTTTAACAACGAACTCTATTATTTTGAATTATGTTAAGATTAGAAAAAAATATTTTCAGTATCAGAGGTCTATTTGAAACAAGCCAAACCTTTGGAAAATGAAAACCAACTTATATCAAAATGGGTAACTTCCGAATAAATGGTATTCGAATATGCATTGATCAAAGTCAGAAAGGATTAAAGAAGAAAAATGTGTTTCAGACTTTAATAATTGAAATATTAAAAGAATTGGGTCAAGAGCATAAACGATGAAGGCATGAGACAGTATGGAAGGATAAGCCACAAGCGTTTTCCTAAATTTGAAGATAACCTACCAGAGAGCTCAGAAGATATTCAAAAAAGCCTATTGCATTTTCCTCGTGGTAATATTTTCAGTAATACCATACGGAGAATTTATTTTCAACGAATCTGAGATAAAATATAAGAAGCATAATCTGCAGTACATTTATGACGAAGGAAATTAATTCCTGTATGCGTCACTCCTGAGTCGAATAAATAGCAGGACAATAGAAAGGTTTATAAACTTTTATGGAATGAAAGGAAAATGAGACGCTCACTTCTTACAAGAAAGAATTACCCTTAAAACGAACTCTATTTCCTGCCGTTCCTGTGAAGACTCGAAGAGAAAAAAACAAGGAAAAAAAATAACATATTGATCGGGAACTCAGAAGTTAAACTGTTATTTAAGTAGTGCTTTAGTATTTTGGGTTCGTTTCACAGGCTTTCAGCTGCACCATCCGGCCAGATATTATGGAAAGAGAATTTTGTAGGTTCAAGAGATGTATCTTGAAAATTAGAAAAAAGTCATTGGCTGTGGAAAATATTAAAATAATCAGATGATTATGTTCTGCAAAATACATAAATTTAGCAATAGGTTAACAAGTGTGCTTAATAAAATATAGTATCATGAGAACAGATAAGGATTTTTGGAAATGTATCCATGGCATTTGCATTTGGTTTATAATTGAGGATAGAGAGAAACTTCAAATGAACGAAAGAACATTCACTGTTGTGCCTCACAAACACACAAGATTGGGTTAACAACAAAGATGGGGTTTAGTGGAAGAGAGTTTGTTTTCAACTTTGTCAAAATTGGTACAGAATTTAAATAAAAAAAGTACTAGAATTTTTAAAAAATTTGGTACCTCAACAAACTCATCCACCATAGGCTACCAGCTCTCAGTAGATATAAATGGAATAGTGGTTGAGGGCTATTTTTGCCAGCCAACCCATTTGACTTCTGTATTATTTGAAATAATTTTAAATTCTCAACATTACCTTTACTTTTGTGTCTGAAATAGATGTTTCTAAGATTTAATCTCCAGCAATCTTTAAATGTTTAACTACGAACAATTCTATTATTATTTTCTAAAATTTGAGCTATGCACTTATACTCAATAGAAGCATTAATATTTATCGACGAGCTATGAAAATCTTAATAAATATTCTAACTTCGATGTTCTATTGATTAAATTACGGTATCCTACTACTGCAGAAAATCTTCCGTTTCAACTACTGTTCACTCATCACTGCTCAAAGCATCATGGAAATAAGTAACAAATTTTCCAGTTTTTATTGGGTGTCATTTCTTCTCATAATAGTGGTACAATTTCTTATCTACATTCCTATATTATCGATTTTGGGTTTAAATGTAGATAATACTAAGTAGTTGGTGTTTCTCATAATGATCGAATGTGAGAAGAGGCTAAATTAATTGTTTTGCATTCTTAACGATCAAAATCAGTTGTTTAAAGCTCTTAGCTGTTAAAAATATTGGAAAAGTTTAGTAATTTTAATTAATATTTTAACTTTAATAGACTATAATTTTGTAATTTATTAGCTGAATAAATTTTTTTCACTTCATTTTGTTTATTTCATTATTAATTATTATTATTATTATTATTATTATTATTATTATTATTATTATTATTATTATTATTATTATTATTATTATTATTATTATTATCTCATATATAATCAATATCCAGATTTACACCCTGTATTATTGAAATAAATGAATATAGAAGAGAAGACTCGTCCATAAAGCAAATAGATATATATCATAACATAAGTGGATCAGTGAAAAATATCTAGAAACCCACCCACCCAACAAACCGCCAATAATAACCAATTACCAAACCCACATACCACATCCACAAATACCACGATACAAAAAAAAAATAACCAATTAACAAAGCACTGTAAAAAATACACCACAACCCGCATACGCACTCTCAGACCACACCAACCAAGGATCAACAACATTAATCACAACACACACAAAACGACGACCGAACCAACACCCATACATACACCCATAATATAAACCCCCGACAACCCTTTCCCTTAAGTAAAACACTGGCCGCAACCAGAGATACATAAGGCACAACCAACACCAAAAGAGAAATACCAATAGGCAACCAGGTAAAAAAATCAAGCCCCAACAAACCCCCAAAACTAACTGGATAATAAGCGCCGACAAAAGCCAGAAAAAATCAGAGTACCAAATTCGAAACGAACAGCACCGGAAATCTATTAATAAAAAACATAGTAACAAGAAGCAGAATACAGGCCTCTGACATGCAACAAAACAATTTTTCCCTTCTCAATTTCTCACGAAGGAGGTTAAAGTCGGCCTCCCGCCCCCCAAAGACACAAGAAGAAAAAAAAAAACACCAAAAAAATGGCAAATCCCCCAAAAACTCCAACACCCCAACGGACCACCACCAAAAAACCCCACTAAAGACCACCACCAACCCAAACAAAAAAAAACACACACAAACCACCAAAGAAAAACAAACAAACAAAAAAGCAAAAACTGACACACACAAGATGAAATAACAAATAAAATGACATACAATACAGAAAAATCGAATAAATTGCTCACTATCAAAGGCACACAAAACATGCAATGAAACAACACTGGAAAAAAGACAAATACCAGAAACCAAGATAGGAAGATGAAATTACGAAACAATATAAAAACACGAAAATCCTAACAAACATGAAAACAGAGAAATGAATAACATGTGACACAGCCCCGAAATCGCAGGCCACTGAAAACTAGCAGAAATAAAAAGAAACAGTCAACCGGCCAATTACAGAAATCCAAGAGAGAAACAATTACAGCAGGCAACAGGTTACAAAAATGTTGCAAGATAAGAAATACCACAGGTCGGGGGTTGCCTTGATGGACTCAACATGAAAAAGAAATATGCTGACCACAACAAAACCCGCTTACCAGAAGTTATTGAAAGAGGTAAGGGATTATGAATGAAAGCTGGGTAAAGAAATTTTAATTGCCCAGTTAATCGTAACCTTTCTCATCTACCTCATCCTCTCTACTATTACTAGTGACTCTAGACCGATCGATTCAAAATGACAAAGAGGCCCTCAATATCAAAAACTGAACTCTACCCTGATATATGCGAAACATACACAAAAAATGTCTTGGAAACCGAGTATTTTAAACTCTCAAAAAAAAATAAAGAACCTTTAGGTTCATACGAGGATAGTAACATTCCTTTATCTTAAGCAGTAGTAAGCAACAGAAGCTACTTTGAATAAAGTTAACTTAAAACCTGCTACGCTTAATCAAATTAACACAAACATACAACGTTCCAGTTGAGCAATTAACACAAATAAGCTGCAAATGAGGAATGTAAATGAACTATACCAGATAAACAAATCCAAACATACCCACGAAACCGGGACGGCCCGTGAAATCACGGTTTCTGAAACCTCGTCTCCATAAACCGCGCAACATGCCAAAACCCGCACCGGATACACAAATCAACTTCAATGGCTCACCAAAAGAGAATAGGAATAGAAAAATAAGCATTGATTCCAATTATTATTCAATCATTATCCGGTAATTAGTTGGTTATTATATACATTAATTTTTTATACAATTCATTAATTACGTTAATTATGTATTTATTTATTCCCGTACAATTAATTCATTATTATATATTATCGAATATCATTAAACATTATTTGAACAGTTGAAATATTGCTGTTATTCTATTATCAAATTTATTATTACATTAATTAATTAATTAACACACCACAACTCTACTATATTCATTCCTCATTAGTTATCCCATTCAAAAATAAAATTCAGCATATTCATTAATTATATATTATCTAATTATATTTATCATATATTATTCATATCATCATATTATTATTATCAATTACTTATTCTTCAGAATTAAAAGTAACTATCTACTATATTATTATTATTCATCTAATTATTAAATTATTCATCTTATTAATAAATAAATTATTACTTATCTATATTTTATCATTACTCCATTATTAGTTATTATTATTATCTACTCCAACCATATTATTATCTTATATTATTATTATTACAAATTATACTAATATTAATCTACTTATTATTATTATTATATGGCTCATACATTATTCATTATGCATAATCCCCATTATTAATTTATCATTTACACTTCATCCCATTAATTACTATTATCTGATCATTTGATTATCATTACAATTAGTATTATTTATTGTTATTATTACTCTCAGTTAACTAATGAATAGCTGTTAAGATCACCTTAACTATTATATGATTATCCTCCATACTGTATATTTCTATAAGGGAATAAGATCACTTCCAAACTCATAGTCACTGTCCTATTTAATATAAACACCCTATCTCACCCAAAGAATATTGAAACATGACCAATGAACCCAAACTCATAGTCATTAAACACTGAAAAAACTAAATAACCAAAAACAAAAAAACCAAAACAAAAGAAACAAAACACACCAAAAAAAAAACAAAAAAAAAAAAAAAAAAAAAAAAAGGACAATGACGCAACAATATACAATTTCGTTACAAGCATAACTGGCTCGAATAAACAAACATGCTCCCCATCCTCAAGCAATATCAACTACACATTACCGTTTCCTAATCTCCTCGGTCACAAAAATCTACTATCATTCAAAACTTACACTTAAAAACTACTACCTACACATTAAAGAAACCAGAATTCATTCGTACCAGAAAACCATCTAATTAGATCATAAATGGATAAACAAGAGTAGCTTCCGCGTAAATAAAAAAAAAAAAACTTACAAAAACAAAAAAAAAAAAACAATCTAACATAAAAATCCAGAAATAAAATCTGTAATAACAACAAAAGTTAAAAAAAAAAAATCATACAAAAATAACTCGTCCTCCAGTCACATCTCTCAATCCATTCAACTGCTTCATCTCTATTAAACTCTCTCTCTCTCTCTCTCATCAATCTACTGGACAAGCTTCCACTAAAATATATATCACGTCATCTTAAACACTCCCTACATCTCTCTCTCTCGTACTCTTCCCATCATCCTCAATACATACCAATACGTCACATGAACAAAACTCCCCTCTCGTCTCTCACTAACACCCTCTCTCCTCTTCTCTCTCTCTCTCTCTCTCTCTCTCATCTCTCTCTCTCTTCTCTCTCTCATTTCTTTTCCCTAACACTACGAAAAAATACAAAAAAAAATACTCAACTCTTCTAAACTCACTACGATTAAACTACGAAAAAAAATAAAAACAATATAACTCTAATGACTATTTATTTATTAAGTAACAAAAAAAAATACACATACATACATGACATCATAACTAACAATCTCAATACTACATCTACAATCTTCATCCATACAAATCAATCATCATCTCATCTCCATTCTACTTCTCATACTACTCTCTCTCTCTCTCTACCTATTCAACGTAATAGTAAAAATCTTTTGGCAGTTTCACAAAAACCTCTCTTTCTAATTATCTCATCTCAATAACATGCAAATACATACTAAAACAATCTAAATACTACTCTATCGTCTCCTCATCAAGAACATCTCTCTCTCTTCCTTCTCACATCTACTACAAAATAACTACAATCTCTCATCTAACATCAAATCATCAATAAACTCATACATACTGTACTACTCTCTAAAAAACTCATCTCTCATCTACAATCATACTTACCTCCCATCTCATCTACATCTCTCTCTGACTCATCTCTCTCTCTCTACTCTCTCTCTCTACTCTCGTCCTCTCATCTCATCTTCTCTCCTCTTGGCACAATGTAAATCTCTACTACTCAATAGCTCTCATAACATAAAATGAAAAAATACTCAAACATTTTCTATCTTTCTCACTAAAAATAATCAATAAATTACAGCTCTAGAAACAATACCTCTCTCATACACAAAGGCTACTCGCTAATACTGTCTACTACATCTAAAACTCATATCTCTCAACTCATCGAAATCCTCTCTACTTCATTAAAAAAATATCCTCTCTCTACTCAATCGTCTGATCGCTCTCTCTCCTCTCTCTCAATGCATCAAATCCTCCATCTCACTCTCTCTCTAAACATAACCAATAATCTCTCTCATCTCTCAATACAAAACCATATCTGCTCTCCGTCTCAATACATCTCATCCCATACAAAAACAAACTGATCTGCTAAACAAACAATCTCACTACTACACAATCTCAACTACAAAAAAATAGAATAAAAAAAAATAAAAAAAAAAACAAAAAAAAAAAAACAAAAAATACTAAGCATCTGCATCATAACTGTTAATAACAATCAAAAAAAACAAATACATAATCTTGACAAAACACCTCAATAATAAAAGAACTCTCCATATCCTCTAAAAAAAAAAACAAAAACAAAAAAAAATAGCTCTCCTCTCCTCTCTGCTCTTCTCCTAACATCATCATCATCACAATACTCATCTATCACAGAACTTCTACATACACATAGCTAAACTGCATACGTGAAACGTTCTCTCAAAAAATCAAAAAAAAATTTACACCAGATAAATATAATACGACACCATAAACCCAAACAGCATAAAAAAAAAAAAAAAAAAAAAACAAAAAAAAATAAAACGTAAACTCTCTCTCCTCTAACTAACCTGCTATCGGTTTAAACATCTCTCAATCAAATACTATCTCTCTCTCTCCTGCTCTCTCTACTCTCTCTCCTCTTCTCTCTCATCATCTTCTCTCTCCCTCTCATCCTCTTACTCTCTCTCATTCTCTCTTGCCAATGACTCTAGCATAACATACATATACTATAAAAAATGCGAATGCAGAATTCATTGCAATTAGAAATTACGTATGCATACGTTTAACAGTTTGGATGCTTCTTTTAAAATCTAGTGCATAACGTAACTACTCTCGTCTCATCAATACCTAGCTACTCTCTCGCTGTATTTGCCTTGTGATATCTCTCTCTCATCAATCTCTCTACCTCTATGGCATACTCTTGTGATTTCTTCTTGTGTGGGCTCTCTCTCTACATCTTCTCCCTCTCAAATAACAAAATCAACATCGTATTTCCTAATATCATGACGATAAACTTAGACTGCAGATATGCAAAGCAAATACATATAGAAAAGGCATAACTTAGTAAATATTGAATATAAATTAAAAAAAAATACATACTACTGAAAATATGAATATATTAATAAAGATATCGCTGTAGAAACATACCTATGAACATACACTAAAAAAAATGTGCCAAATCGATCACATACACAGTAAATAGCATGTTATCAAAAAACTTCTTATAAAAACAAGTGCGGGACGTAACGGTAGAACAGTAAAATAAAAAACGATAAAAACAAAATAAGCGCAGGAGATAAACAGATATAAAAAAACAAAAAAATAAAAAAAAAGTAAAATGAATAACGTCTTAACATCATCCTGCAAAGTTTTTAATAGTACAAAAAGTTATAAAAAATACAATAAAAGTTGATAAAAGATAAAATTAAAAAATAATACAGAAAGATATATTAAATAATTATAAAATATTATAATATAAAAATAATAGTAAATTAAGTAAATAAATAAGATGAGTTTGTAAAAACTTATGTATAAAAGTTTGTTGAAAAAATGTTAATGGTTATTACCTAAAGTATGGTACATATATATTTTCTTGTTGGGATAATATATAAGCTGATTGATGAATATTGATAATAATTAATTCGATTTCATTTCTTGTAAAATATATGGTATACTTTTAGGTCGTATATATATCAGTCGAATGAGGTGGGTTGCGATATAGGCTTGTGTATTATAATAATAAAAAATAAAAAAAAATTAAAAATGATAATAAATATATAGGGAGAATAATAAAATGAAATGAAAATGTTGTGTAAATATATCGTGCGTAGAATGGTTGATGTTGAATGAAAGGTGCGTAATATTATATAATCAATGTTTAGTCAAAATTTATTAAGAATTCAATAACCCTAATGATTCTATTTTGTTCTTTGCATTCATATGTACGTTTACTTCTTCATTACGAATATCTGCGAGGTAATGTCTTCTCTCGGTTTAGGTTGTAAGTTTCGTTGATGGAATTGCGAAGAGTGTGATTGAGGGTCGTTTAGATTGCAGTTGAGTTGTGGTTGTTTTTTGGTGCTTGTCAGATTTCTATTCTTCTGTTCATCGGTGTTGGTTTTTGTGTAATGAGGTCTTATGTATGTGATCGTAGTTCTTCTTTCTTCTATAACTGCGTTCTCGTTCTTTTTCTCTTATCTCTCTTTTGTGTTATGGTCTTGTGTTGAGTTTGTGCGTGCTCTGCGTCGTTTTTATGTGCTTTTGCTGTACTTGCTCTCGTTCTTTTCGTCTCTTCTACATCCTCTACATACATCTCTCTCTCTCTCCTCCTCTCTCTCTCTCTCTCTCTCTCTGTACTCTCTCATCAATCCATCTACCACATCAATCAACATAATAACCGCTGAGGAATTTCTGTCATCTGAGTTGTGTCTTGTAGAGTTGATTACAACTATACGTTACCACATACGTCTCTGACTCTACTACTTCTATATGCTTCTTCTCGTCTCTTCGTCGTCTTCTATCTGTCTGATTGATATCTCATTGAATCTAATTTGGCCTCATGCGATGAGCTATGTCACAGTTCATCATGGAAGTATAAACATAGAACATAGTATTGTATGCAGGTATGTTTACAAATCTTCTTATGATACTTTCTGTTGGTTAGTATTGAGCTATCAATCCTTTTAACTTATTACAGTTAGATGCGATAGAAATATATAAGATATTATGTAATCAAAAAATAAAAAGCAAAATCAACGCCGTCTACACAGTCCTCATTCAACTACTGATGCTACTATAACTACTGCGTCTCTCTGAATTATTCTCATGGCGTTTCGATTTCCTCTCGTCTATCTCTGTATTACTTTTTGTCTCGTTGAGATTCTTCTTCTTCTACTACATATACATACATCCTGAATACATACCTGTTAAGGTTCTGCGTCTCTCTCTTTTGCTCATATCAGATCATTATGACTCTGTTACATACGGATATTGAGTATAGTTGCGTACTACTGCATACATAGGGATGTGTCAGTTCTTCTAATACCACATACATCAAAATTTAAACTCTGATCTTTCGAATGAATGGATACATAACATCGGAGTCCATAACAAACGGTGTTCGTTACAATTTCTATACGTCGGATGTATGATCTATGTTTACAAAATAGCGAGTATGTCATTGTGCTTAAAACTAGTAGGTTAACTATGCTATAAGACAGATATATACAGATGCCAATCAATGCTATCTTCTCAGCATGTAAACTCATGTCTAAATGACAGAATGCTTTATCATATAACTAGCGTGATCTTCATACACCACTCTCACGTTCACTCAAAATAATTGTGCTGACCGAATGATCTCGATATCATCCTTGCGATTACAAATAAAGATACCCAACTATAGATTGGTACTCTCTCTATACATTATCGTAAATATTCTCATCTCATAATAAAATCAACTTATCTCATATAACATCTATACTCATTCTCCTCGTCTCTCGTATTCTATAGTATTACTACCATTCAATCTACAGACTTCGATACACAATACAATATCACTTACTTCTCTTCCTCTCACTTTAATCGTAACATAACGTGTCGCATATCTCATCTCAATACAATATCAGTACATATCTAAATTAGCACTCTACTGTCACTATACATTAACTTCTCTCTGCATTACTTCTAACTCATTCGCGTGCGTGCGTGCGGTTCTGGCCATACGTCGTGTTCTCTCATACGTCTCGTCTGAGAATATTGCCTTATGAATATGTTATTTGCTCTCCTCTCCTCTTGTTAATCTTTCTCGTCTCGTCTTACTTGCTGCCCGTCTACAGCTCAACGATAAAACGGCGTCTTCGGTCTCATACATCGTCTCTGCGTCTTGCTCTATCTCCTCATGTACTCAACAGAAAATGATCAAGCATTCAGCGTTATTCATTCGGAATCGTGCAAAATCTGTTCTCAAAACTTGTGCTTTCGAGCTTGAACTCTTCCTTGATAAACTGTTTCTTCTCTGCCTTTCAACTTCTATATTTCTTTTTTGCTGGAAGAGTGCATTCATTCAACCTGCTCCAAAAATAGGATCCATCTTACTATCATAAGTTCGCTCGATATTTAACTAGAGAGTAAATTAGCTAAAATTTTAAAATATTTACGTTTAACTAAACAAAACTCCAAAAGTATACCTGTTTATCTCAAACGACTTTGGCACTGTTCAATCAAAAAGGCTTGGTAGTGTAAAATTAATTTTCAAATCTGGTCACTAAATGGGTGAAGAAATGCATGTAAATCTACAGGAAAAATCACTTGTGTAAAAGAATTTTCCGGAATAAAAATATTTTCCAGTTACAAATCAAATTTTCCGAAATAATTATGGCCAATTTTCAAATTACAATACTTTGAACTTCAAATTTTGGATATTAAAGATTCGGGATTAAAAAAAAATTCGCAAAATGAACTAGCCATAACTGCTTCATTAAAATAATAGAGCTTAAATTAAATATGAAGTACACAATATGATAAATAATAATCTTACTAGTTCAGCATAATTTTGATGTGATAACAGATCTATTTGAAAGATTAAAATCTTTCTATGAATGTTTATTCATTTCAGGCATAATACGAGCATTTATCATCAAATTCTGACACGAATTACAAACCAATTTTAAATAGCAAAAAAATTTTTTTAAAAAAAAAATAATAAGTTCAAATTTTTAATTTTTAAACCATCTAATTTTTTTTTTTTTTTTTTTTTTTTTTTTTTTTTTTTTTTTTTTTTTTTTTTTTTTTTTTTTTTTTAAGCCAAAAACTGAAGAAGAAAAAGAAGAAGAATATTTAATATTGCTTTATATACACCAATTTACGGACAAGGATTCAAGAATGATCATTTGTTGAAACCGCAAAACTCAAAACAATTTCTTGATATCTAGAAAAAGAATATGAAGCATCCATTAATATAATGATTAAAAACGCAAATAATCAGTTGGGTCCGGGCGGCACACGCCACCACCAGCCACAACACATATAATATACTAAATATATATATATATATATATATATACTATATAAATATATATTAATATAATATTATATACTATAATTATATATATATATATATATATATATATATATATATATATATATATACTATAATAGTACGCTATATAATATTATGTTTGACAAGTTCTTTTAAAATGAAAGGGAGCGTAAATTATGAATCCGCGGAAATAGATAAAAAAAATTAATAATTTAAGGCTCAAGTGGGTTATCTGCGGGTAACCTAACCGTTTATACACCTAACCTATAGACCTATTCCAGGGCATTTCAATTGATTTGATAAAACGCCTTCTAATTTTCCAGAAGCGTGTGCATATTACTAATAATATATATATTATCAGATATATATTATAATATATATATATATATTTATATATATATATACTATTACTTATAGATATATATATATTATTTATCTTATATATATATATATATATATACATATATACTATAATATATATATATATATTATATATATAATATATCATATATATATATACACCTATTATATCATAATATGATATATTATATTATATATATAATAGATAATATACTATACCCTATATATATATATTATATATATATATAATATTATAATATATATATATATCATAATATATATATATATATATATATATCAGGAGCTGGGAAAGCGACTTTAAGTTTTTTAGCATGTGCGAACTTTGAACTTTTCGCGATTTTTGCCCCGTACCCTGTGGCAATTCGCGGCTTTCCGACTCTATTTTGTCAAACCTCACATGTGGTTTTGTTCATACCTGCAAGCCGGACTTGGAACGGACTTTTCGCCGGCGTGCGTTTCTCCGCAAATTTGGCTTTAACATTCACCAGAAAGTAAAATTTAGGGTAGTTGAATAACAAAAAGCATGAATTTTATAAGGGCAGGAAAAATACATTTACTAATAAATTTTTATGTTAAACAGCCCGGTTAAAACACTATATTTACAGGTCCTCCTTCTTCTCCCATTCCTCCTGGCCCAATCGTTCTCCACCAGAGATATCCATGTTCCTTTGAGAAACATTTTTTTACCCTTAAGCGGGTCTAGAACGGAGTCTATGTCTATATCTCGATATTTATTATTTACTAAAAACAAAGGAATAACTTTTTATATTATATAATATAATATTATAAATATATATATGTATATATATATATGATAGTATATATATATCATATATAATATATAAACTCTATAATATATTATATATCATATATATATACTATATAGTATATCATTATCATATATATAAGATATACACTATATATATTTTATACCATTATATAAAAAGCTGAACCCTTATTATTTATCTATATATATATACCCTAACTATATTATTATATATATATAGAGTACTACCTATGACTATATATATTATATATATACAATGTATTATATCATTTATGACATATATATTTATACATTCCAATATAAATAGAGTAATATAAAACATATTATAGCTATAATATATAATAAATAAGTCGTTAAGACTATGCTATTACTACTTAATCACTATATTTTACTAAAGGCTGGGCGAATATCGCCACATGCGTGTCGCAAATCTCTAAATGAGAAAATAAATATTTATACTAATGTAAATTTTGCTTTTTATATATATATATATACTAAATAATTATATATATCTATTATATACTATATATATAATAGTATATATATTATATATTATATATATAACTATATTATATATATAATATATATAAATATATATATATATATATATATCATATAATATAATATAATACTATGATATATATATATATATATCAATATAAATTAATTATATTAAAAAATATATAAATATATATATTATTATAATATTATATTATTATATATAAATATATATATATAAGATATATATATATATACTCATACTATAGTATATATATATATATTATTATATATACTACATTTAACTATTATATTATATCATATATATAACATCAAATATATATATCTATAGATATTATATAATATAATAATATATTATATATATATATATATGATATATATATATAATTAATATTATTATTTATTATTAAGCTTGGCGTACTAGATAAACAAACAAAGGGGAAAGCCGAACGCGTTACTCGAAACACGAATTAGAACGGCATTACGACTGTGTGCACCATCCAGTCTCAACTTCCGTCCATTCAAGGCCATTCATCGGACCAACGTTAAGGTACCGAAAATATGAGAGCCCCGTTTGTCGACCATCAAAAGATGAAATCGGAACGCTTACATTCTACGTTGTGAGAGATATGCAACATCGTCTAATTGGGATCGCGGTTTATCGGCCTCTCTATTTCAGTTGCCGCTTTCCTAAACTGGAACGTGCTCTGGTACGTTGTATAGCCAAGCTTCCAGCCACCCCAACCTTCTGCCACAATGATTTTCCCTAAGCTGAACAAGCAACAGCCCTCATACCATCGACATTACATCATGACCTTGAGGATGGATTTTCGGGTGCTTTACGTTTAAGACATGCTAAGCCTAAAAGCAGTACGAGGGGTGGCGCCGTACAACCTTCCCTGAACTTCTAAATAAATCCATGATCTCATCAAAGTGGGAGCCCAGCTCTTCAAGTTTTAACCAAGATTCATCAAGTTTAACGCGATCTCATGGTGGTCGATCAGTTCTTCCACCTGTTGCCCCGAAGGACTTAACCAGTTCATCGTATAGAGAAAACAGGACTCTCTCAGTTAAAATAACAATTGCTCTCGATTCGAGAAAATACATTTCTTCAAGCAAGGGACAGAATCTTTGTACCCAAAAGGCCCAAGATTTTGAACCCTTCTTGTCGGCACTGGTAGTCAAACTAGGCAAAAAAACCAAGCCCATAATTACTTCAACGCCGAACCACACCAAAAGTGTTGCCCACTGAATATCCACAAGTCGGCCATTGATTTTCTTAATGCATGTAAGATTACCAAGTCATTCCTACATTTTTCACGTAACGGCCACGCCATTTTGACAATTAAGTATAATCGTGATAACAAGACGCGGAGAAAAAGATGGCATTGTACCAAGCGAAGAACACTCACAAAAATGCCCGTCCCTTTACCATGATAAAGTCTGGTTCACACCTATAGAAGGATTTGCAGCGGCATGCCCCAAAAAATTGTGGAAGAAGATAGTGTCCATTGGATGCTGAGTAAAAGTTAAAGACGGCAATTTGCACTGTCGACGGTAATTTCAATCCGTGAGTTATAAAAAGTGTCATGTCAGATAAGTCAAAACGTCAGACATCCCTCATGCCTGTTACCGAATTAGGTTTCATAAATGCATTACGTTATCCATTACTTTCGTGATTTACAGGGTCAGCGGTGAATTGGAGAAAAAAGACACGGTTGTGAAAGACCATCCAGTTCAAAGGATAAAATTAGAAACAAAATGCTCTTAATAGAACAAACACCCTTTAGAAATAGCCCCAGACAGCGAGAATTTGGATTCAGAACCACAGGTTTCTTTACCCGTTTATTAGAAGCTTTATGTTTAAAAAATGCACTCTGTGATTTAACATTTGGAAATATCCCAGGCGCATTAGGTCCGGAGATAATAGGGTTCGGAATTAGTGACAAACCCGATATCAGCAAGGACACGCCCGTTGTCAAAGCAACTCATGAATCTGAAACTACTATAGGAAATCGTAAGGTATGGGAACATGAGAATGGAAACCCCCCATCACAAAAACAGGGAAATTGCTCAGACAGTCTTGAAGCGAGTGTTGGAGAGGCAATACAGCCTGAGGTGGCGGCAGAGGCGCCTGATAGTGTTAATAGAAGAGCTGATGCGGCATACCATCCGTTTAGATTAAGGTAAGACAAAGACCAGAGCTTAGATATCAGGAAAGATAAATTGATCGAGCTCCAAGAGACAGATCCCACTTTGGGAAAAATCCGTGATATGTTTGGAATAGGCAAAGAGAGATTTGAAAAGAAAAATGGGATACTATACAAGATAGAGATAAGGAATGGTGTGTTTGACAAAATGTTGACAGTATCAAACGGACTAAGGGCAACACTTTTGGAACTGGCCAACGAATCTCCTTTAGCGGGACACTTAGGCATAAAGAAAACATCCAATCGACTTCAAATGTGTTTTTTACTGGCCAATTTTACATGATGACGTTTGCCGTAATGTGATCCGAATCAGAAGACTTCACCGAGATGTCGGACTGCTGGGGCTCCTCTTACCAGGTACTCATCATCGATGAGCCTTTCATAAGAGTCCGGTTGATATTGTAGGTCCCATTAATCCACCATCGCAGGAGGGATATAAATACAGTATATACTAACATTGGTAGATTATAGCACACGCTACCCCGAAGCCGTACACATGAAGAATATTACAATTTAAACTGTGGCAAATGCTCTGGTTGACATTTAAAGTCGTCTGTTTATTCCGCAGGAGATGTTGTCGGATCGTGGGACTCAGTTCGTGTCCCAATTGATGAAAGAGGTATCGAAATTACTTAAGATCAGACAAATTTTTACTTCGCCCTACCATGCTAAGGCGAACGGCCTTGTGGAATTATTTAACGGTACATTAAAATCCATGCTGAGGAAACTGTATCAAGAACAACTATAAAAATAGTCAAGTTTTATCAATCCCTTACTTTTTGCTTACAAGGAAGTCCCACAGGCAAGCACATGTGTTTCGCCTTTCGAGTTGTTATACGTTCTAACCGTGTGTGGGCCAATGCAGATTTTATGGGATCTCTGGACCAAGGGTGAGACCAATGAGGTAGAGAATACCTATCACTACATATTTAGACTTCGCGAAAAGCTTGAGGAAACCCTTAGGATGACCAAAAACAACTTAGAAAATGCCCAGACAAAGTATAAGCATTTTTGATTTGATGAAAAGGTGGTCCCAAAAGAAGTTTTCGAAGAATGATGACGTAAGTGCTTGATCCTCCATTCTACGGACATCATAATTAAGCTTATTAATGACATGGAAGGCCTTATAAGATCATCGCAGGCTCCCTGGAACGTACTGTTTGCCTACAAGAATCAAGTATTCTGGGGGATCAAAGTTAAAATCTATCATGTTCCAACCTTATCCTTAAAACGTATCATAGACGGCGACGTGGAGGGGACTGAGGGCAAATCTAGGAATGACACACGCCCACGACCGCCTTAGCTATTTCTTGAGGAAGAAAGAGGAAAACGAGATACCACTCGATGTTCCTGGCGGCAGAATACAGTCTTCAAAAGAAGAGGGCGTTGATAACATTCCTATTGACATCGATTTAGAAGTGCATCAACAAGAAAAGTTGAGATCTATAATCAGAAGTTTCGGATCGTTGTTTACAAATACTCGTGGATGTTGTAACCATCATTATCAAGAATAAATCTTACATGTGAAGACCCAATCCGGTCAAAGCCCTATTCAATCCCTCATGCCATCAGGTCTCATGTAGAAGAAGAGATTCATAATATGTTAGAAATGGGGATAATTTGAGAGTCGGATTCACCCTATGGATCGCCAATCGTTGTTGTAAAGAAAAAAGATGGGTCAAATCGCATATGTGCAGATTTCAGGAAATTAAATGCCATAACCGTGTTCGACCCGAAGCCCATGACAAAAATCGAAGATATTTTTTCCCGATTTGCAGATGATCTTTATTTTTCGAAGCTAGACTTTTCGAAGGGATATTGGAAGATCCCAGTTCATGGAAAGGATGTTTATAAGACGGCGTTCGTAATTCAAAGCGGACATTATGAATTCCTGAGAATGCCATTCGGTTTGGTAAACGCTGGCGCCACTTTTACAAGGTCATTAAGGAAAGTTCTAAAGGGAATGCATCATGCAGAATGTTATATCGATGATCTTATCGTGCATACGAAGGATTGGGAAACCCATATGGCAGAACTGTACGAATTATTCAATCGACTTTCCAAAGCTGGGTTTACCGTCAGACCCTCAAAATGTTTGTTGGGAACCTCTAATCTGGAATTCTTAGGTCACAAGTTGAACCCTGGTTGTAAAGGTTTATATGAGGAAAATGTGAGCAGAATTATAGAAGCCCCAACTCCTGTCAAGAAGAAGGATGTAAGGTCGTTCTTGGGTCTGACGGGGTATTACAGATCTTTCGTTCTAAATTATGCTGCGATAGCATGCCCTCTTTATGATCTATTGAAAAAGGGGACATCAAATCTCGTCAAATGGGGTGAAAGTCAACAATTGGCGTTTCACACATTGAAGAAAGTATTAATATCTGCACCCATATTACGCTTGCCCGATATCAAGAAGAGTTTCATTTTACAAACAGACGCGTCTGAATACGCAGTATGTTCATGCCTCCTACAACAACATGAAGATGGCATATTTCCAAGTGGCGTGATGAGGAAGGGGCATATATCGGATACAGAAAAGAAAATGGAAGCGTGTTAGCGAGACAAGGATGAGGTTTGGGAGATTTGTAATTATGGGCATTCGAAGAAGTTTCGAAAAGCTATCTGTTATGGGAAAAGGAGTTTTACGTTTACAGAGGTTCATCACCCATATTGACTTTCATGCACCAAAAGGCTAAATCTTTTTACCTCAACCCAAAGGATCATTGCGACTGGGCCATTTACTATTACCCACCAATGGTATAAATATTATCTTTGTTACCCTAATGCCATCAGCGGGAAGAACTAATTAAGGTATACTTTTTTATTAGCTCCAGGCAAAACTGACGCATGAAAACTTTTGCAATGGTCTTCTTAAGAGGGCGTGTTTCACTGGCTCAATATTCTTGCCCTAACTGCTATTGTGAAGGCGCCTAATTTTGATGATAATTCGCGAGATTCCGCCCAATTCAAAAATTATTAATTATGGGAAATTATCGTTCAAAACGATTTCGTTTTGTGACTTTTGGACTATGCGTTAGATTATTTTATTAATAACCGGGTATAATTTTTTTATTACCATAAGAAAAATTATTTATTTTAAGGAATGAATAGTTGATAATAAAATGATTTGATAGCATGTAATATATTAAGATGAGGAATTAATTTTACAGCTTGATCAAGGTCTAAAGGAAAAAGACGTTTGATTTTATAACGTTTCTACTTATATGGTTAATACGTCCAGAAGAATTGTATATTATAAGGGAGAAAATTTTCATGTTAATGCTTTTTCGTTCTTCGAACTTTTTATGGCATATCTTTTTATCAAATTGTTTAAGCGTCAGAAAACTCGCAGTTTGATCTTGATGATTTCTGCAAACCTGCTTACAGCTTCCAGACTCAGTTAAATTATAAACTCTCCATTCTTTTCATTCTTATACTATTTCCGTTTAAGGCAATATTAAATTTTTAAATAATTTATCCCCTAGACAACAGAAGATATATATTTTGGAATATGAACCCGCGTATCCTCATCGATAAATATCACCACACGATAATTTTATTTAATCTATTAATTATTAATTATATGCACTATATATATAATATAATACTTATAGTATATAGTATATATATCTATGATGAATTATAGTATATATAACTATTATATATTATATATATATATATGTTATGATTATATATTATATATATACTAATTATATTATTATATATAGATATAATATACCCTTATATATATATTGATATATCTATATTACTATTTATATTATCATGTATATATTATTATATATATCATATACTATATATATATAATATATATATATTTATATATATATATATATATAATATATATAGTATAATATATATATATTATATCATATTATACTATATTATTATATATATATATACAATATAGTATATATATATATATATATATATATGATACTTATTACTAGTACACTATATATTATAATATATATATATATTTATATATATATATATATAGTATATAGTATATATATCAGTTAGTACTATACTTAGTAGTTAGTATATATTATATATATACTATTATATAGTTATTACTATATATATAATATATAACAATTATATATATATATTATCACATATATAATACTATATATATATATATATATACCTATATATATTATATATCATATATATAGTACATATATATATATATACATCATATATATAATAACTACTATATATATTATATAGTATATATATTATATATATATACTATTATATTTATAATTAATATATATATATATTTATATATATATAATATAATTATTATAATATTATATATATATATATTATAACGGTAATATATAATTTATATATATATATATATATATGTTGTGGTGTTGTATATTATATATATATATATATATATAATATACAGATATATATATATAATTAGATTATTATATACTATATATCATAATATATATATTATATATATCATATAATAGAGAGTATATACTTATATATATTTATATATATATATATTGTATATATAAAATTATATTATATATATAACTATCATATATAATATATATATATATAATATACTAATATATATTAATATATATTTATATATATCATATAATGAGTATTATACTAAGGAGAGAATTTAATATAATAGTTATATAGCATAATATAATAATATAATAATATATATATATAAATACATGAATATTACTACGAAATAATAATAATAAGTATATATTATATATATTGGTAAAAATATATTAAAATATTTACATATATCATATATATATATATACTATATAATATATATTTATATGTTATTATCTGATATATATACTATACTATATACTATAACGTTACTATATATATCTAGTCATATTATATAATATAACATATATATTATACTATATATCGTACTAATATCACATATTATATATATATTATATACTATATATATACATAATATTATAGTCTATTATACTATATATATATATACTATATATATATAATATTATATATACTATACTATATACTTATATATATTAACCGTATATATACCGTTATAAGTATATAATATTATCATCTATACATATATAATATATAGTAATACATATACGATGATCATTATCTTCCAATATATACTATATATAGTATATATTTACTATTATTATTTTATTATATACCATATATATAACCGAGAATATATCATATACCGTCATATATACTATTATATATATATCAATTATTAATATAATATATAGTTATATATATTATACAGCTATATATAATTATAAATATATATTATATAATATATTCATATACTAATATATTATATTATAATATAGTATATATATATATATCTGTACTATAATTAAATTTATAATCATACCGTTATTATAAATACACGTATATATATATGAATATAATAATATAATAACTACGTTGGTATTAAGTACTATAACTATATATACTATCATTATATATATATACTATATTATATATGATTATATAACATATATATATATCATGATTATAAACTAAATACTGATATTATATACCTACTACTCGTACATATATACCGTATGATGGTATATATATATATATATATATATATATATACATACTATATACTATACTATATATTATATAATATAATAATCTATAATACATATATCAACATATATATATTATAATATAATACTTTATATTATATGTATTAGTATATATATACTAATATATACTACTATAATATAATACTAATTAATATATATATATCATACTATTATATATATATATTTTATATTATATCATAGTATTATACTAAACTTTCTGTAATCATTATCTATGATATACTATATATGATAGTATTAAATATATATACCTTTATATATGATATATATATTATACTATTATATTGTTATAATATATAAGTTATATATATAATATCATATATTTACTATAATATATGTTATATAATATATATATATAAGTATAGTATATATAATATATATATATATATATTATATAGTATATATATTATATCTCTCTGTTACTATACTATTACTACTATATATGTATATATATATATTATACTATATATATATTATATATTATATTAATATATATATTTATATATACTTTATTATACATTATTTAAATACATATATGATAATATACTATATATATAACTTATAATATATGAAAAGTATCGAATCTTCTTATTATATATATATATATCATAATATAAATATATATATATATACTATATATATATATACTATACTGATACTATACTAACTATTTATAATAATATATATATATATATATATATATAATATAATATATATATATTTTTATAGGGATGTTCGCCCGAATATTCGGTTAAGGTATTCGGTATTCTGCCTATTCGGCTCAAAATACCGAATGATCGGTATCTTCGGTTTTGACCGAACTATTTGGGCGCCGAATATTGAGGCGTTTATACAACCAATCACATTACGATTCTCAACCAATAAGGGGGAAAGTTAACCTATCAATTAAAAATTGAAATCTTTTAGAAAATGTTATAAAAAAAAAATATAGCCAAATTTTTGTAGCCAATATGGCGATAAAACCTTTTGTCATTTTGTTTCAGATTTTCCTATAAGGCGCCTTTGACTTTGCAGATATTCTTAAAAACTAAATTCATTTAGTGATACGGGATAATGGACAAAACAATCTGGTATCTGGTATAAGGGAGGACGAGTGGCTGCTATCCACATTTCAGTTTTTATTCACCATTGGTTGCAACTATGCAACTTCACGATCTTTTCATTATTATGCAGAGTCTGTTGAAAAGATTATTTATTTATTGTCACAGGAAGCGATAGATCCTTCTCTCATTTTTCCACCCATGTTCAGGCCATACTCGGCAGCTGCAAAGCTTAAAACTTTACACGACTGCATGCTGAATGTCAAACAGCATCTTAACAATTAATTCACAGACGTTCTACCGCTGCGAACAGAGACTTATATATGCATAAAAAGATTTGTTTGAACAAAAAAGGTTCCCCTATCCATATACGCTGCTGACTAATTGCAATCAGAAAAGTGTTGACTGATTCAAGTGGCAAAAATATTCCGTTATACTTTAAGCCCATTTGACAACGATCCACTAAACAACCAAGCATTAAACCCTGAAAGTCAAACAGTCGCTCCAAGGATCTCCTTCCATTTTAGCCAATAAAATCTATTTCTTTTAAATAAGGTGGCAATTAAAGCATACAAAAGCTTCGTGGAATAATCTACAACTCGTGTTACTGCGTTTCACTAAAGAGCAAGTAACGGAGAATTGTTTGAGATTCGTTGATGAAATCTTTGTTTGTGATTTATCGATGAAGTCTTTGTTTGTGATTTGTCGATGAAGTCTTTCCAGATGAATGCAGCGTAATAAAATATCGGTACTGGCATGGCGGAAAGGAAAAGATGCATGAAAATTTAGCTCCTGACTCTCTTGCTGACGATTGATTCCACATCAGTGGGAAAGTCTGAAGCTGTAAGGTTCCATTTTCACTTTCATTAAGGATTTTTTAAAGAAAATCTGTGCATCGAAAACTCGTTCCATACAAGAAAAGAAAGTTGAGAGTTTGAAAAAAGCAAAGTCCCATTCTTCTGACGATGTGATCATTGTACATAAAAGTAAAAAGGCTAAATACGGAATTACATCCAAGAAATAAACAAATACTAAATAAGTTTGCCTACTTGGGCACCCAGTGAAGGACAATGGATATTCCTTCAATTGGTGGGAAAAAACCACTGGAAATCCAGTTTTTATGAATTGTCGAATCAAAACTAGCCAATAAAATACCTTTTCACGCTCCACCCGTCCTGCATACGATAAGTGAAAAGAATTATTTTAGAACAGGAGAAATATATGTAATGAAGCGCCACAAGCAATAGTGTCCTATCCCCTGAAAAATGAGAGAATCTGGCTTAATGTTCTCATCATTTCAACCTTAGGAGCTTATTCAAATTTCAAGTTTAGAACATATCTTTAATCGTGCTCTGGACGAAACTTGTCAATTTCATTAATTATATTTTAATTCATGTCGAATTGGTTTGCTAGTAGGTAGAAATTATTGCTTTATTACTCTTTGTTTCATTACTCCCGTATATAACACTGCGTCACAACTATGAAATTTTACTCGGACGCGGGTTCTTCCGCAAATTGGATTATTTGATGTGCTCAGATTTCCAAAAACTTGTTAGTATCGGTTTCCGCATATCCACATCGCATTGTCGAGATATTTGTTGCTTCGTTACTAACACAGCATTTGTAACAATTGTTTATCGATTTTTCTTTGTTGATAAAGGTCTTGCTTCAACCAGATTATTGGGATCATATATATACCTATATATTATATATACATTATGATATAGTATACTATTATATCCATGATTCATATTATATATTATATATTATACATATTATATTTAGTATCATTATATATACCTGTCCATTAATCAATATACTACTAGTACTATATATAGTATAATATTGGATACTATGAAGGCGAGAGAAAACAAATTCGCAATGATAACTGCATACATGGTCTTTATGGATCTAGATACATTATTGTTAAACATATATAATAAACTATGGAAAATACAGGAGTTATTCCTAATATTGGACAACAGGGATGAACGTAGTCCAAGTTAGAAGGAATTCGAAATGTGTGTATTCTAATTGTTAAACATAACCCTACGACTTGGTAGTACCTACTTTCTCTTTCTTCGTAGACCGATCTACTGGACATAAGCGTGTTCGGGAATCAATCCCTTAATCATAAGCTCCACACATACTGATTTAGTCGGCATTCATCATTGATTCAATCCACTTGCCCTGGTGAACGTCCTTCCAATTGAACTCTTAGACTTGATGGAAAAGCGTTTCACCCTTGCTCATCACTAAACATCCGCCTAGGTTATCCGGGAAATTTCTTAGATGAAAGTAATGTAAATAGGTCAATAGGGCATTGCACCGATTTCGTTAAAAAAATACGATAAATTCGAAATATATTCGGATGGATTCTTAAACAAATATCACTATCGCCCTCGATATTATCGCCCAGGAAAATAATTATCGAGATCGATTATATGCGAATTTCGATTATATATTATAATCCCGATTAGAATTTATAATATTATATTATTTATATATTACTATAATAATATATTAATATTACTTATAATATCTTATATACTTATATATTAATATTATATACTTATATTATATTATAATTATATCATATACTATAATATTAATATATATACTATATATGTAATAAATAATATATTTATATATATATTATATAACTTATTTCTATATATTATATATATACTATAAAAAAATATATTAATATCATATATTATATATTTATATATATCTATATCATTAATATATATATATTACTATATACTCAAGTTTACTATATATATAATAATATATATAAATATATCTTATTAATATATATAATATTATACATATATTATATACATATATATATATATATATTTATTATTAATATATATATTATATAATATAAATATTATAATATATATAATAATGATATTATATCATATAAATAGTATTATATATATATATATATATATAGGAAGAGAGAGAGAAGGAGAGAGAGAGGAGAAGAGGAGAATGAGAGAGAGATGAGAGAGAGTAAGAGAGAGAGAGAGAAGAGAAGAGAGAGAGCAAGAAACAAAGTTAGTATAAATATGAAGCAGACGTATCTACAGAAGAAAAAATGGTAGAAAAATGGAAACAAGAATCTTCACTCTTCTGGTCTCCAACTTTCCTTTCCAACTTCCTAAGATGTCTGAAGACTGAAAAAGTTGCTGACTAGGAAATGGTTGATGTTGGATCTCGAGGGAACTCGGGGGGGCTGTTTTTGACTTTTTTTGTGGACGAGTGAATAAGATTAAAATAAAGAACAAATCGCCAGTTTCACTTTAGGGCAAAATTAAGACAACTTATATCATCAAAAAAATCACTTTTTTTTTTCGTATCTATTAAAAATGAAAGATGTATTCCTGTTTTTAATTAGGAAGTTTTGTCAGTTTCTTTCAAAATTGATTTTTGACATGAGGAAAGAGCTAATTCCCTTCTAGTAAATACTTACTTTTTAAATTTGATTTTATTATAAGTGTATTTCTACCACCCATGTCTGAATAGCTGACAACTGTATCTAAAAATTAACGTTTAATAAATGAAATTTAATAGTACACTACGGTTCAGTCGTACTCGGTATGGTAAACTGTTAAATTCCAACTTCACGGGGACATTCCTGTTCCTGGTATCGTAGCATTTCTCAATGATCTATCTTCGTTTCACACTCCACAGAGCTTACACGCTAAATTCCAGGATTCACAGTTGCGTCTCGAGTGGACGTGCAAAGGGTGCCTTTAACAAGGTCTTCAGGGAATAAATCAAAAAAATTATAAAAATATTTCATGGGAAACGGAAGAAGATAAGAACACTTTACCAGCAAGGGTTAAGATTTTATATTTCACCTTCATTTATCTTAAAATCTCAAGCTTTAATGTTAACCTTTAATATATATTATATACTATATATATAATATTAACTATATAATACTTATTATTATATATATATTACTATACATTCGTATTATCTCTCATATACGTGTTACTTGAATATGCGGGCCATGGCACCGGACCACTTCTATCAATCCATCTATTCTACTTCTCTCTCTCATTTTCTCAGTCTCTTCATCATTCTCTCTCTTCTCTCTCATCTTT
>JABUQX010053972.1:20000-32696 GCA_015478945.1 Trachelipus rathkii | reverse complement strand
ATATACTACCATATACATATATATATATATATATATATATAGAAAGTAGTATATAAATGGAAATTTCATTCTCCTGCCGGACTCTGGCCTCCGGCCGGAATTAAAATTTTCCTTTCCGCCTCCGGGCCAAATTACTTCTCCTGCGCATCTTCTGAATATATGAGCAGCATATTGTTATTATGCTATATTGCTATATTAAGTTGGTTGTTATATATATATATATATATATATGTTAAAGCAGAGCAGTATATATATATATATATATATATATATATATATATATATATATATATATATATATATATATATATATATGATAGGAATATATTATATATATATATATATATATTATATATATATATATATATAAAAGAAAGAAGACATAAAACTAGAAACATTTGTATGGATAATTAAATGATTAATATTTAAAAAAAATATATTTTATTAAAACAATAGAATATCAAATACAGTATGCAATGATGGAAAATTCACAATATAGAGCAGTTGAAAAATTGATATTATTAGAAAAGTAATTTCCTAAGGTTCAAGGCAAATTTATCAACTACTGTTTGAATAAAATAATAATAAATTGCGAACACGAATTTTCTATGTACACTCATTATAACCAGCCCGTTTAACCTGTCGTCTTTCATAGTACTTCGTAGTCAAGTCTTGATCCTTCGCATAATACTGAAAGAGCGCTCTACTGTACTGATGGTGCATGGCTGGGCGAGTAGTATCATCAAAGCCTTTTTCGTCGACGAAAAGAGATGTTCAATCTCCTTTTAGACTTGGGAGACAAAAAGATCTTTTAGTTCTTCACTACTCAGTTTCTTGTCCTTCCAAATTTTGTACCAAAGTTCTAACCCTTCTTCTATGCCTTCTAAGTGGTAAAATTATAAAATGAAGCTGTCTTTTCCTTTAACTCATCGATTGTTATGGGTAGCATGTGGAAAGGATGTAGAAATGTCAATGCATAAGCAGGTGTATTTTCAGTAGAAAACCATAATCCCAAAGAAGAGGTTATAGAATCCAGATACGGAATTATTAAGAATCTTCTCCATAACTCCATGGTATTTGTTGCTGGATTGTTGTCACAGTGCTGCTGTTTACCAACAATCCGTGGTATATTCAGATCAAGTCCCAGTTGCTCTGCGATTTGATTAGCTTCTTTTAACACTTCATCGGTGATTTTCTCATCATCTTTCCGATGACTCCTAACCATTTCCACAATGTGTTGAATGTGCTGCGAGGTTTTGACGAGATCCAAGTTCGTTGTGATTCTGGAGCATCATTAACTATTCTTAAACATCGCAGAGTACTTCTATGATCAATATCATAACCAGCGATGAATGATGAACTACATGCTCGCTGAATGTAACTGGAAAAGCGCTTTTTCTTTTGTGGCGGGTATTTCCCTTCAATGGAAAGGGTTTCTAAATGCTTCGTATCATTCATACAGTGCTCCTAAACACCCTGATGCATTGTGTTACATGGCATAGGTTGTTACAAGAGCAGCAGTGCGCGTGAGCATGCTAAGAGTGCTGCTGGCTAAGCGTTATATATATGTTACATACATATATTATATTACGCGCGCGGTATATTGGTGCTAGCTATATTATGCTGGCCATTGGCTATATATAAATATTAGGTATATATATTATTGATATATATATATATACATATGCTATTATTATTATTATTATATTATTATTGCTGCTTCATATACAGTATATATTATTACATATGCTATTATATATAAATATATATAAATATATTATAGTATATTATATATATATACATAGTTATAAGGTTGGCTATTATGTGTTATATGCTACATATTATTACATACAATATATATATATATATATATATATATGTTAAGGTATATATATATATATTATAAAAGTAAGTGAGATTCCAATTAAGAAGTCTTGATCTAGAATAAAGAATTAACGGGAGCATTTCTCACCAATTTTATCTAACGCAGCAAAGAGTATAGAAAAATTACACAAACTGACCTATCCTTTTGTATATATTATAGCTTGTTCCCTTTAGTACATAGGAAAATGAAGGGGCATATGATGTAGGGGGCTGTGCACTCTGAAACTCTCTGCATCTGCAAGAAAGAGTAGGTGGTGCTTTTGAGAAGAGTGTAAACACTTCTAGGGGCAGTTGCTCCCCCTGACCCCCTCTGACGACGCCCATGCTCAATACTCTGATACTGACCTAAAATAGCTATTATACAGCTGCTTATAACTTTATATCAGCAGAGTATTACTATTTATTATACTTAATATCTTATTAGCTTTATTCCCTTGCTTCCAAACACTGATAGCTACTCTTAGATTGCTGCTTATACTCACATCTAAATCTGTTTTTTGGTCCGCAAACTCAAGCCAATCCCCAATCGTATCGTAGTTAAATCTTTTATTTGAGTTACCTAAATGAAGAAGAGCCTTGCACTTTTTACTATTAAAATTCATTTGCCCCTTATCTTTCGACCTATGAAGTTTTTCAAGATAATTTGGAATCTTTATATATCTATCATTATTCCTTACTAAGGTAGCCACTTTGGTATCATCTGCAAACTTAGAAATCTTCATTTAAGCCCCTGATTCTCCAATTATATATATATATATAGTTAAGTTGTTAAGCGTTATTATATATATATATATATATATATATATATATATATATATATATATATATATTATATATATATATATATATATATATGGTTATGTTGTTATTATATATATATTTAGAGATGCACCGGAGAGTAATTTTGGCCGGAAGCCGGAGAGCCGGAGGCCGGAGAATGAAAATTTTAATTCCGGCCGGAGGCCGAGTCTCCGGCCGGAGAATGAAATTTCCATTTATATGTACCTTCTATATGGTTATATATATTATATATATTATTGTTGAGCAGCGAAGGCTGGCTAAGGGTTAAGGCGCGCGCGGTTAGCAGGTGCCATTACGCGTTACATATATATATGTTATATTAAGGTTGCTGTTATATGTTATTATTGGTTATATATATATATATATATATATATATATATTACAGAGTTGAGCAGTTAGTTATTTTATTCATATATTATTTATATATATATATGCTATATATGCCATATACTAGACATAAGTTGTTAAAGAGCAAAGAAGATATATATACATATATAAGTATATATATATATATGTTATATATATATATATATATATATAAGAAGATATATATCAAATATAGTTATATATATATATATATATATATATATATATATATATATATATATATATTATATATATATATATATATATATATGTATTGACTCTAAACATGCAATTATCTTGCACTTTCCTAGTCCGGATTCTAAGTAGTAACTACCTAGAGAAGTTACACTCCTTGAAGAGGGCTAAACCCGTGAAGTGTGAACTTTAATGAAATAATAAAAAAAGTTATTTAATTATTAATTTACCTGCTAAATAAAAGTGCATTTTGAAAAGGAAAGGAATATTCGTTGAATGGTTGGGGGAAGCGAGAGGGAGAAGTGACAGCCAATAGAAAGGCTAGAATAACATCACTCTTTCTTGAGATGAAACGTTGCTCAATGAGGGTAGCTTGTTTTTAGTGTTGCCACAAGAAAATCGTCAGAAGAAAATAAAGAATATTCAGATGCAATCAAATCAAGTGGAACTGATCAAAATAGAAAAAAGTTAAATGCAAACGTAGAAGCAGCAGTGAGAGAAAACAACATAAATTAGAGAACACTATTCAAACTACTCTGGATAAATATTTTGCAGCACCACTTATGGAACGAAAATAGGATGCTGATCCACTGTTATGGTGAAAAGTGGGGAAAGCTCTTTATCCTGATTGCATCTTACCTGAATTAGCTAGGAAATATCTCTCTGCTCCATCTTCAAGTGTATTTAGCGAGAGAATGTTTAGCCAAGCAGGAAATATTTAAACAAGTAAAAGGAATCGTCTTTCTCCAACACTAGCTGATCAGCTCCTGTTTCTTCATCATAATTTAAGAGCATTTGATTTTAAATAGAATGGTTACCTAAATAGCAATGCATAAGCTATTTAACTTTCCTTTCACTGACTTTGTAACAATATAATTTAATTTTCACAAAAAAAAATTCGGTGATAATTGGTTTAAAAATACAACTCATATCTCAAAAACTACAATAGATACAGGGAAAAGGAAAACATTGGTGGAATCCTGGTAACATTTTAGGGCGGAAAATGTAAAAAAAAAAAAAAGTAAAAAAAAAAAATTATATCTCAAAACTACAACTATAGCTAAAAGGAATACATTTTTAAATCCTGGTAAATTCTACATAGGAAAATGTAAAAAAATAAATAAAAAAATTATTGTTAATAATTATAGTGATATATTGATTAGAAAGCCTATTTAGAGAGACCTTTTATTGGGTCACTCGTTAAAATAAATAGACTTTCTGTTAATTTTTTTTTTAACCAAAGAATACCCCAAGAGTGTATACCGCAACCGATGCAGTAGGAGTCGGGGACCTTCGCCTTCCGGAAACCACACGGGGCAGGACTACCCTCTCTCTGGAGGGTCTCCAACCCCTGCTCGGTATTTGGTGTCGTGGGGTTCCTCCGTTCTCCTACAGGGTGGTATGGAAAACGTCCCCCTGTGTTCCCCGTCGGCTCGGGCCCCTATTGCTGTGTAATACCTTACAAATAATATATATAAATACTATGTCCCCTGCTCCTAAAAAAAAAAAAGCCAATATTTATTTTATTTATTAATTTTTTTTTTTTTTTTACTTTTTCCTAACTCAAATGTTACAAGGATTCCAAAAATGTATTCCTTTTCGCTGTAGCTATTGTAGTTTCTTTGAGATATGATTTTTTTTTAATTTTTTTTACATTTTCCGCACTAAAATGTTACCAGGATTCCAACTAATGTTTTCCTTTTCCCTGTATCTATTGTAGTTTTTGAGATATGAGTTGTAGTTTTAAACCAAAAGTTGTAGTTTTAAACCAATTATAACCAAAAAATTCTATTGTGATACTCTATACAGTATCGATAACAGCTTGTACATGCGCTTGATAGTATATATATATATATATATATATATTATGCGTTATATATATATATATATATATATATTATTAGCATATATATATGTTGGTTATATATGCTATATATATATATATATATGGTTATGCTCTAATATATATTATCATTATTATTGGTTAAGCGATATATGTATTATTTCATATTATATATATTATTATATTTAATATCATTTTAATACCAAATATCATTTAGAAATTATTTAAAATTTTAATTATTATTATTAAATATATATTATTATTATTTATATATATAATATATATATTATTATATGGTTATTATTACATATTATTAATTCATATTATTATATATTAAGCGCATGTTATTATTGGCATATATTATTGGCTGGATATTATTATATATATGGTTAAGGTTATTAAGGTTGCTGTTATTATTATTGAAGAGCAGCATATTATTACAGTTATATACATATATATATATTTATATATATATATATTATATGTATACGTATATACATATATATTATATATATTATTATGGTTACATACAGTATTATGCGGGGTTGGTTAGCCATACATTGCAGTTATGCGGCGATATGGTTGTTGTTATGCTGGCAGTTACTATATTGCTAAGTTATATATGGGCTATTACATACATGCGGCTAAGGCTATTACTATGTTGTTATGCATACTACATACGGCTGGCTATTACTACGCTATATTATTATACAACAGCATACATATATACATACAGCATATATATTACATATGGTTATTATTATACATATATTATTACTATTATATTATATTATGTTAAATTATATTACATATATTATTGAGTTATTATTATTGCATATATTATTACTATATTAGTTACTATTTATATTATTATTTATTGTTATATAGTTAAGTTAAGTTATATATATATATATATATTGGTTTATTATATATATTACATTATATAGCTCAAACGTTAGTTTGCCAAACTCTGAAGCTCCAAATAATTCCAGAAGATGATATATATATATAATAATTTTTTTATTATTTGGTCTGATATGGCATGTAGTTTAAAAAGTTCTTTTACCAATTTCATTTACCTATTTCCGTATTGCATTTTTAAAGCTAGATTTTATCAACATAGAACTTTTTGTTAAGGATAGTCATTTTGGATATCAAACCCTTTTAAGTTGTTTATCAAAAATAATTAATCACTAGTAATGTGTCATATAGGGCCTATTCATATTATTAGCCTGGCCAGCCTCTCCTGATAAACCGTCATAGTGTATCTTAAAAATATTAATGCTACACTAAAAGGAATACATTTTTAGATTCTGCGTGCAAATTTTTACGCTAGGAAAATTATTATTAAATAAGTATGAATAATGAAATAAATGAATAATATATATATATATATATATATAGTTAAGTATATATATATATATATATTATAGTAAAGATAGGTATATATATGTTGGCTATATATATATATATATATATATATATTATAGCAGTATGAGAGCATATGTATATATATATATATATATATAATGTGCAGAGTAGGGGGCTCGAGCAGACGGAGAACAGAGGTGGGACGTTTTCCATACCCCTTAGGGGAGGGGCGGATGAACCCCCGCGACACCCATAAATACAAAAAGAGCGGGGGTTTCGGTGACCCTTTCCCGGATGGGGAAATAGTCCTACCCTGTTCCTTCGGAAGGCCGAGAGACCCTTTGACTCGTGCCATCCCAGTCAACCCTAGGGTATTCTCTCAAGTTTTAAACACCACCTTATCACGAAAGGCAACGTAAGGTTACGCATATCAGTTGTACCAATCTGAAACCAAAGTATTACCTAAGCCCAAACATCCTTTTACTTTGTAGAACTCATATCATGCACAAATCAAAAAATAAATTGCATTGCTAACTTAACACCTACACGCACATTTGATAGAAAGGAATTTTTCGCTACGGCAGAATATTATTTCCTGCATTTGTAATTGATGCATCGGAAATGATAACTTCCTTTACTTTTAAAAATTACACATTTTCTTTTACATTTCCAACATTTTCACTTAATATTAATCCACAAATTGTAAATACCCAAGCAACTCATGTTCGTTGCTTAAGAGTGAAACTAAATTGGGCAATAACATCTTCACTCAAATCTTCTTACACTTTTTACACTTTACATCGAAGCCATAAATAAAAATGCGCTATATTTGTATTTCAAATTATCGTACAATTCCAATTTCATTAATTTAAAATTTTATTAATTTTTTTTTAAAACCTCTGTTTTTTGTAGTGTTTCCTTTAAGTAAAATTTTAAGCAGAATCTAAAAATGCATTCCTTTTTAGTGTAGCATTAATAGTTTCTAAGACACATAAGACGGTTAATCGGGAGGCTCACCTTATTATATATTATTATAGTTATAATATTAGTTATTAATTTGACCTAATATTAACACTACAACAAAAAGATATTTAAATAATTTTTTTACACTTTTTGTATGAATCAGTTCTTCTAAATAAATTTATTATTTCATTAAATGTCTCATTATTACTTCAATGAATTATAACTATTTTTATTCTCAAAACTACCTTTTAAAAATGTAGATCTCCGGCCGGAGAAAGCCGGAGACTAGTGGCCTCCGGCCGGAGCCGGAGATCTTGCAGCTGGAACTTCGCTGGGCCGTGGAGCCGGAGCCGGAGATCCGGTGCATCCTAAAATTATATATATATATATTATATATATATTATATATATATATATGTTATAGCAGTAGTATATAGCATATATATAGCAGATATGTTATTATATATAGCAGTAGAAAAGATAGATATATATATATATATATATATATATATATATAGAGAGCAGTGGTAGCATATATATATATATATATATATATATATATATATTTATATAAAGGTCAGCCTCCCGAAAGCAAAGCCTCATGCATATAACTAAAAACTATAACAAATATAAGAAATAAAATAACATTTTATTAATCAGGAGACATTTTTATCCATGAAATTTCAAAAAAAAAAAAAATAACGCTTTGAAAATTTAAAATAGTTAAAAATGTTGGAAAACTTTTATATATTACTGTTTTCTGAGAATACGAAGAAGCTCGAGGACACCGAGTGAGCACGCAAAGGTGCCAAATGCTGAATTTTTCTTTTTTTCTAAAGGATATTCCACGGGTAAACAAGAACGATGTACAGAGTCGGGGTTTCTCGGCGTACTGGGGATTTGGGACTCGTCCCCCTCTGTCCCCTCCCGTCGGCTCGAACCCCTAAAAGGGATATAAAGAAAAATAACATTTCTCCCCCCTAATGCGTAAAATTAAAAATACTATTTGGCAACTCTTGCTCGTGAAGTAATGCAGGGATTCGCGCTTCACCACACCGTACGCTCAAGCCAATGTCTAAGACATACTAGTATTATAGGTGTTATTAATAAAATATTAGAATAAAATAATTTTTTTTAAGTTTCATCGATGAAATTGCTTGCCAAAATCAAAAATGTTATTTATTTTTCTGTAGCTGTTATAATTTTTAGTTACGTGCATGATGCTGAGGCTGGCCATATATATATATATATATGAGGTAATAGCATATAAGAGGTGTATTGTTATATATATATTAGTATATATATATACATATATTATTATATATATATTATTATTAAGAATATATATTATGTTATTACTATATATATATATTATATATATACATACATACAATATTATTATTGGTTATTGGTTGGTTAAGGTTATTACATATATTATTATTATTACCCAATTCATCCATATTATTATGATACATATTATTATTACTATTATGTTATGTTGTTATTGAAGAATAGTTGAGCACATATGCTATATACTGGCTATTAATATTGCGTGCCATACATACAAGGCTATACATGTTAATATATGGATATATATATATACATATTATATATATAACATAGTATATATATAGTGCTTTATATACTATATATATACATATATAGCAGTTAAGATATATATGATATATATATATAGTTATTACAAGGCTGTGTATATATATATATGTTATATATTATAAGGTTAGCTGGTTATATATATATTAAGTTAGCTGACCCCGCAGGTTTCGTAATTCCTATCCCCAAACCCGGGGAAGATCCGAAGCTGGCGGATCAAAATTCAGCACTTACCAAGCTGACCTGTCATTCTTGTAAATTAATGAAGAAAATGGTTTCAGGCCGCTTTCTGCTTGTTCTGGGTAGTCGCCAGGCTTTTTCAAACTTTAAGTTTGGTTTCCACAAAAATCGTTCGACCACGGATCCCTTGTGAAAACTTGACGATGACATCCGAGAAATCTTCTCAACTGGTGGGATAGTTCATGGTATCTTCTTTGACCTTGAAAAAGCTTATAACACAACGTGGAGAACCGGGATTCTTCTTAAACTCCATTCGCTTGGTTTCCGTGGATAACTCTCTGTTTTTATTAAATGCCTTTTGTCAAATAGATCCATCCATTTTTGGTGCTCTTCTATTCTGTCACGACACTTTACTCTGGATGAAGGCTTTCCACAGGGTAGTGTTCTAAGTGCATTACTATTTCATTTCGGACTTAATGACATCGTTACTTCTGTTCCAGCAACGGTCATCTTTTCTCTATATGTTGATGACCTTGTGTTATATATAGCCAGTGCCAGGCTGCCATTTCTCGAAAACGGCAACTTCAGCTAGCTATTGAGAATATTTCACAATAGGGTAATTCCTATGGGTTCCATTTCTTTCCCACTGTAACCTCAGTAGTGCTTTTTAAGAAAAAGGGAATCAGAGAACCTGCCACTTTCTTCCATCGAACCTAAACTTATTTGGTTCGCCCATTCCTGTACCTTCACAAATCAAATTTCTAGGACTCATTCTAGATGACCACTTAACATATGCACCGCTTAATAAACTCCTGAAAACGACTTCTCATCGCGTGCTTGATCTGTTACGTCATCTCTCCTCAAAATATTGGAGTGCTGATCACAAGTCCCTTTTACGTCTCTAAATCGCCCTAATCCATCGAAGCTGGACTTTGGCTGTGCAGTATATGGTCAGGCCTCCCCAACTCTACTACACCTGTTAGATCCTATCAGTGTTTCTTTCAGACAATTTTCTCCGGGGGGGTTTTACAGAGATTCGGGGGGGGGCACATAAGTATATAACATAATTTACATAAAAATAAAGGATAATGATATTCTTGTCACTTGTCAGCTAATCTTAGTCTTATTAGATACTGTCTTGCTGAAATAGTAAATATCCGAAATATAACTAAATCTTTACTTGCATAAATATAGCAATCTATTTGAGAAATTTATTGGGAAGTTAGATAAATAAAATAACATAAGGGTACGAAAACATTATTATGAGAGAATATTATAATTAAAATATATATATATGAGTAATATGACCTTTTCAAATAAGGAAATAGATCTTTGGTAAAAATAAATTATATATATATATATATATATATATATATATATATATATATATATATATATATATATATATATATATATATATATATATATATATATATATATATATATATATATATATATATATATATATATATTTATATATATATATATATATATATATATATATATATATATATATATATATATATATATATATATATATATATATATATATATATATATATATATATAGAAATATATATATATATATATATATATATATATATATATATATATATATATATATATATATATATATATATATATATAACACTTTCGTAGGCCGTATCCCCGACGTTAGTACTTAGTAAGTTAGGGGTATTAAAGAAGTAAGTTTAAAGGAATCGTATACGACGAGTTTTCTTCGTCGCATACAAGTCTACTGTTTTTTTTTAGAAAATCCTCAGTTGGATTCTCAGACCCCTCGATGCTTATCATCATACAATGCATTAAGGTTTCTGGCAGCATTCTATTTCTTGTCTTACTTAGTATTCGGTTCATAGTACTGAACGATCTTTTAACCGAGGCTATCGTTACAGGAATGACAAGAAAGATTTCACAGAGCTTTTGTAACTCGCAATATCCCACGTCCGCTTCCAATATTTTCGACAATGGGCTTTCATCTGCTTTAAATATTTCGCTTTCGAGCATGGAATTGATATAAAAATTGAAGGATTTCAGGTCAGCTAGTACACCTTCCGCATTAAACATCGGAAATCTGTCACAAAATTTTCTAACTTCAATATCCGGTAAATTTGTTAATGACTGAAACATCTCAAAGCGACTAGCAAATATCATTATATCAATTGATTTGTCGTTGAACCTTTCTTCAATTTCTTCGATTACACTATCGCAGTATATTTTCATCCCTTTAAATGCATTTTTCTTATCTTCATCAGCAATCAGGCGCACTTCAGATGCAAACTCCTCCATTATTTCACACCGAACGTTTTTTTGTAAGTCACTATTGACGTCTCCACACTGATTTGCAATATTTTGCAGGTGCAATTTTGTTCCAGTAATTAGGGGATGACTTTGGTCATACTAAAGTCCTTCTTTTGCAAAGCATTGCTAAGATAAGAGAGAGTGCACTAAGGAGTTCATTCATTACATAACAGGTGACAAGGAAACTTTCATTTCTGATTTCCAGCAAGATGCCCCCTGCAAGTGATGCAAGGTCTGTCCCTTCTTTATGGATATGCTTCACAAGCCATCAAAATTGACTTTAAGCTCCTGAAGACAGCATTCACTATCTTATAATGAGATAACCATCTCACTTCAATGCATTCTGGAATCTTGAGGATTGGATCATTGATTAATGATTGAATATCATGCAAAATATTTTCTTTTTTTGGCGACTTGCTAAACAGTTTGTAAATGTCTTTCAAAATATAAAAAAAAAAACTTTTGACCTTCTGATTTTTATTCCTGCAGGAGGCTGCTGCCAGGGACAATATATGTGTTTTACAGTGTATATAGAGAACTTCTTTGTTTGCCTCTTCTGAAAGCCTTTTTCTTACACCTCCAACTTTTCCAGCTATATTAGAAGCACCATCAAATTCAAAAGTAATAATGTTGTCATAATTTAAATCAAGATCAGTCAGCTCCTTATGAATAGTATTTGCAATACTTTCTGCTTTTCCATTGGGTATTTTAACAATTGACAAGAACGTTTCTACGGGATTTTTATCCTCCACTACTCTAAACATGTTTTTCAATGTTTTTTTCAACTTATCCTTCAAAACTTCGCCCATACATAACAGAAGTTCACCGGCAGTGTCCTTGCTGCTGTAATTCGACCTATCACTCTGATCTTTACACCATGTTTTAAAATCATCATTCAATTTGTCCAAAATACTTTCAATCAAACTCTGATATTTAGTAGTGTAAGCTGCTTCTTCCTTTACCAAAAAATACAACCCTCGCAAAAGTATTTTTAAACCTTTCCTATTTAAGTCTCTTTCACTTTCACTCTGTTGAACAATTTGAGCGTGAATCGGTTTCTTCATAGCCTGTCTCCTGAGGTTTTCCATTTCTACACTTATAGTGTGAGCTGAAGAGTGTTCATGCTTCTTTAATTTCCCATTTTTTCCTAAAGCTTTT
>JABUQX010053972.1:2500-17500 GCA_015478945.1 Trachelipus rathkii | reverse complement strand
ATGATAGTCGATTGGTTAAGCGGATGTATAGTGGTGAGTGTGTTGGGAACCGACCGGCTGGGAGACCGAAGAAAAAGTGGATTGAGTCAGTAAAGGAATGTTTGCAGGAGAGAAATGTGAGTTTGGCAGAGGCGAGAAGAAAGGTGCATGATAGGAGAGAATGGCGGGGTGTTGTAAGGGGGTATGGTTGTGGCCCACCTGGGCCAGGGAATGAACCATACACTTGACGATTTACCATAATGAGAGGATCCGTCGCGGTCCGTGAATTAGGGTGGATTTTCTGACTGACACGAGTGCTTACTAATTGATGGTACAGAGGGGGCGGTAAGGCTGGGCTTTCTTTTCGACTTTTTGTCATATTCTCCTACTGCTTTTCTTTTCCGATGCATGTAACGCACCTTACTCCCAATCTTGGGAAAAAAAGGTAGATGAAGAAGAATATATATATATATATATATATATATATATATATAATATATATATATATATATATATATATATATATATATATATATATATATATATATATATATATTTTTTTTATTTACACATATATTTATATATAAATATATATATATATATATATATATATATATATATATATATATATATATATATATATATATATATATATATATATATATATATATATATATATATATAT
Source organism: Trachelipus rathkii (assembly GCA_015478945.1). Lineage (NCBI taxonomy): Eukaryota > Metazoa > Arthropoda > Malacostraca > Isopoda > Trachelipodidae > Trachelipus > Trachelipus rathkii. Next base: position 16,836 of record JABUQX010053972.1, on the reverse strand, counting down.
ATATATATATATATATATATATAAAAATAGGTAGATATATATATATATATATATATATATATATATATATATACATTATAAATATGTATGCATTATATATTTTTGAAAATAACTGATGATTAAAGTTAATAATTATTTTTACGGCATCCCTTTTATTTTGTTTTTTGTTTCCTTGCTTTATTCCGTCTTTCTTTAGCCGGTGTTTCCTAACCCTCTTCGGGAAAACTTAAGTGGAAACTACCCTTGCCAGCCCCAGCCTTTGGGGTAATATTACACTTATAAAAGCCACGCTGCCAGAGGCATTGATTCTCTATGTATTAATTTTTAAAACTTAACAGCTTTTATTTTTGCTTTATATATATATATATATATATATATATATATATATATATATATATATATATATATATATATATATATATATATATATATATATATATATATATATATATATATATATATATATATATATATATATATATATATATATATATATATATATATATATATATGAGATCATGAGAAAAATAAACACAAATAAATATATATTAACCAAGCCACCCCTTAACTAATAGAACCTTTTTCGAAAGAAATTTCTATAGCAATACCCATTTTCTCAGAAGTCAGAATTAACAACTTTGCTATTTTATGGCCATATCTAGCATTTTTCCATGCATTCTGGCTGATTTGATTATTTACAGCTAGATAATATAGATTTAAACATACTTTTTATGTTTATTTGCTTTATTTTGTAATTTACGGCAAAAATTAATTCATGCTTGATTTTCTCCGGGGGGGCACTCGACTGTCTCCGGGAGGGCAAAGCCCCCCCGGAGGTATGCCTGAAAGAAACACTGGATCCTATCCAAACGAGGCGATCCGTATCTCCACTCGAGCCTTTCGATTGTCCCCCCGGGTGAGCCTTGAAGTTGAATCCAATGTGATGCCACTCTCTCTTCGAAGAGAATACATCATGTGTACAAGTTATCTTCGTTTTCAAACCCCAATACCGTCTGCTCTGACACCGATTCTGCAGGAGATACCTCAGAATCCTAATTACTGGCCATTTGCAAACACAGTTCATAACATCCTTAATTTCCTTAACATCCCTTTGCAAAAGGTGCTGCCTTTCTCTTACGACGAAGGGTACACACCTTGGCTATTCCCCGCTCCCACCATTTGCTTGGCTCTGACCTCTCTCTCCAAATCTAGCCATCCTGCTGCCTTGTTAAAAGCATCATTCCTGTCTCATTCCGCAGTTCACGATGAATTTACTCCAGTGTTTACTGACGGCTCTAAAACAGGGGACAGTGTGGGCGCATCTGCTGTCTTTCCTGACCGCAACCTCTCCCATACCCTCCCCCCTCATGCTTCAATTTTTACGGCAGAATTAATGGCTATAATGATTGCCCTTTCTCGAATTCTATTCCTTAACCAAGACCACTCTTATGTCATTTATTCAGATTCGCTCAGCGCGCTCCAAGCGCTTAAAACCCCTTATTCTAAAAACACAATGGTATCCGCTGCACAACAATTTCTTCGGCTGCTCCACTCCCGTAAGAAACAAATCCTTCTATGTTGGACCCCCTCTCATGTAGGGGTAACTAGCAATGAAATCGCTGATGGAGAGGCCAAAATGGCCTCTTCTTCTTTTAGGAGCTGTTCCAGGTACCTCCTGGATGCCATTCGACAAGGCCACCTCCCATCAACTGAATGCTATCCTGCTCTCCGACAAGGCTTTATAAAGGAAATATAAAGCCGAGCATTGGTGAGTTGTCTTCCTCTCACCGACGAAAGCGCTTACACGAGGTGATACTTGCACGCCTCCATATTGGCCACACCAATATCACTCACAGTCACTATATGTCACAAGACCCTCCCATCTGCAAATTTTGCCGTCGCCATAGCTCGCAATCTGTTCGTTATATCTTCATTGATTGTTCCCAACTGAACCCCATTGGCCGTCGTCATTTTCCTACTTTATGATCCATAACACCTTCTAAAAGATTATCCCATATCTTATCTGAATCTTCCCACTTTAGCAGTAACTCTATTTTCTTGTATCTCCAAGAAGTGAATATTCTTTACAACATATGATTTTGTTATGTAATATTAGGACTATTTATAATGTAAGGATATAATTTTATTTAGTTTTTATTTATTTTTGACTGAATATTCATTTCGCCATTCAAATTTTCCTTGACATTTAAAATATGTATATGCCAGAGCCTGCCCATCGAGTTGATCACCCAACCCAGTGTGGCAACTTATTTGTGAGCCATGGTGGGTCCTGTACATTGACTATATATATATATATATATATATTATATAATATATAATATATATATATATATTATATAATAATATAATATATATATATATATATATATATATAATTCATATAAATATATTATATTATATATATATAGAGAAATATATTAGTATAAATATATATATGTGTGTTAATATAATATATATATATATATATATATATATATAACATTATATAATATATCTTCTAAATTTATTGTATTTAAATTCCTTAAATATACATATAAATTATAAGTATAATAGATATATATAATATAATAATATAATATAAATATATACAAATATATATATATATAATTTATAATATATATATTAACTTTTCTAGAATTTATAACATATAATATAATTATATCTGATATAATTTCTTATTTGTAAAAGATTTTACTTGGAGGCTAAACGCAAAGCTAAAGAAATATATATTTATAACTTGTAAAGTAATTTTGTTCTTAACTGATTCCTCTATCTTTCAATAAGGCCCTCCTACTATATATATATATATATATATATATATATATATATATATATATATATATATATATATATATATATATATATATATATATATATATAATATTATATATATATATATATAATATAATAATATAATCATATAATAGTAATATATATATATATATATATATATAATATATATATATAATAAATAATTAATCTATTATATATATATATTAGTTTGTATAAAATATTATATAATTATTATATATAAATATATATCTTATATTTATATGTTAAGGTTTATATACACTATATATATATCTGTATCACACATTCATATATATATACTATAATATCATGAACAGTAGTAGGGTAAGGATATTGGAGGCAAATTTTGGCCTTGATTTACCCCACCTGACCTTGACCGACATATCCTCTTTTACCCCCCTGACCTTACCGACTTGACCTTTTTGGACCTTGACCTTTTTTGGGCCCAAATTTTTACCTGACCTTGACCTTTTTGGGCCTTGACCTTTTTGACGTCCCTTCGAAGAAGGGACTAGCCAGACGGAGGCGAAGCCTCCGTCGTACGTATAGACCCTTAGTTTTGGCCTTGACCTTGACTGACCTTAACTTTGACTGACCGTGACCTTTTTTGACCTCGACCTTGACAGACCTTGACCTTTTTTGACCTTGACCTTGACTGATCTTGACCTTGAATGACCTTGACCTTTTTACATTGACCTTGACAGACCTTGGCATTGACTGACCTTGAATTTTTTGACCTCGACCTTGACTGACCTTGACCTTTTACCCCTAGACCTCTTTGACAACCCTAATTTTTTGGCAACCCTAATTTTTGGCAACCCTAATTTTTTCGGCAACCCTAATTTTTGCAACCCTTCGAAGAAGGGTTGCGCCAAACGGTTGCGTAAGCAACCGTTGTACGTGTCCCACACTAATTTTTTCGACCAAACCTTTGGTCTTCCATGGGTCAATTTTGGCCCACCCTAATTTTTGGACACCCTTTAGGGGCTTAGCCCTATTTTTTGATATTTCGGTCACATCTACACACACAGATTTACTTACACTCACACACAGATTTACTTACACACACAGATTTACTTCTCACTCACACACAGATTTACACACACACACAGATTTACTTACACTCACACACAGATTTACTTACACACACAGATTTACTTACACACACAGATTTACTTACACACACAGATTTACTTATACTCACACACAGATTTACTTACACACACACACAGATTTACTTACACACACAGATTTACTTACACACACACAAATTACACACACACACACACACACACACACACACTACACTTATACATACATTCACTATGACACTTACACTCACCCATAGATACTTACACTTACATTTACACTTATACACACGTACAAACACACTACCAACCCTTTGGTCTACCAGGGGCCAATTTTGGCCCACCCTAATTTTTTGCCATCCCTAATTTTTCGGCATCCCTAATTTTTTTGGCGAACCCTTTGGTCTTCCAGGGGACAACTTTGGGAACCCAAATTTTTCGGTCAACCCTTTTGTATTCCAGGGTACAATTTTGGCCTTGTAGCTTTTTTGACCTTGTATCTTTTTTGATGACGTCATATTTATTGATGGTTCAACTTTGATGGTTCCCAATCACCGTAAGGAGTGTCTAGGAGTGTCCTTAGTGTCTATAGTATTAGATGAGTGCAGGTGAGTGCCAAGAGTGCCAATGAGCCAAGATTGTCAATGAGTGCCAATAGTGCCACATAATGCAAGTGAGTGCCACATTAGTGCCAACTGAGTGCCACTTTTTCAAGCCTTTTTCTAGCCTCCCCCTGAGCCTAGAATACCCTAATATGGGTGTCTACCCCTATTTTATAAGGTATGAGGAAGGTATGTATTAGAAGATGCTAGGATGCTTCCTACTATGAGTTAGTCCTTTTCTAACACTTAACCCACTTATGCCATTAATATATATATATAATATATATATATATATATATATATATATATATATATATATATATATAATATTTCATTTAATATTTCTACTTACACACAGACACACGCCACATACCGCTAGCTACTTATACGCAACATACACCCACCCTTAGACACTTACATTCGCCCCTACACCACCACACACACATCATTAGCACACATACACTATGACACCTATACACACTATGTCACTTATACACACATACACGTATGACACTTATACACACATTTCATAGGACACTTGATACACACTATACACTTATAAGCGACTTACACTCTGCCCATTAGACAACTTACACAGCCCATTCACTTACAGCCACACTCATCCATAGACACTTACAAAACTTACATACATACACCCTATGACACTTATTAAACACACACTAACCATTACACTCACCCATAGACACTAACACTTACACTCACACACACAGATACACTTACACTTACACTCACACAACTCGATATTTTGATGCCTCAACTTTGATGCCTCAGCATGATGCCTCAACTTTGCATGGCAATTGATGCCCTCAGCATTTGATGTCATTTTCTTACCTTTCTTGCGTTTTCTACCCTACATCATAGAACAAATAATATTGATTGTCTTCCCTAGTCATAAATTGGAACACCAGGCGACGCATCGCCCTCCTCGCAAAAGACAGTCAACACCCACCGAGTGCGACACCCGCCGCGACCCGCGTGCGCCCGCAGGCCAAATTTCCGCATTCCCGCCGCGCGTCCGGCCCGCAGCGCAAATCCCGCGCGTATGAAACTTATATATATACTATGGATCATCATTTTATTCATACTTAAAAATTTTTATTAAAAACATTTCGCGAACCTAAAACTGTAACTATACAGACTATTATTCTAACACATATATTATTAACATTATTTTCTTTTATATTTTTGCTTAATCATTGGATGTTTTTAAAATATAAAAATTAAAGAAGAAAAAAACCAGACTGTTTTATATGTAGACATTTTATTTCAAAGTCCTGTTATGTACAAATTTTATTAAAAACTATTTCTACATACTCTAAAGCAGTAAATCAGTTTATCAAACTGCTACCCTAGCAACAAAGGGATAGTATGCTTTTGTTTTACTGCTTACTGGCTTTAAACTCATGTTTACTGCTTAACTCAATAATTTTACTGCTTATAACTCATATATTTATTAACATTACAATACCTTAAACAGTAAATCAGTAAATCAACTACAGGTGTTACCTACCAACAAAGGGCATAGTATTATTTTTTATATCATTAAAGCTTTTACTCACGTTGTTGTTTTAACTAGTATATTTATTAGCATCACTTTACAGACCTTAAAGCAGAAAACCAGTAAATCAATAGAGGGGTTACATAGCATCAAGGATTAGTAGCTTTTTTACTTTTTTACTCTTTTAAACTCCATTTGTTTTACTGCTTTAACTCATATAATTTACTGCTTTAACATACCTTAAAGAGGTAAATCAGTAAATCAATAGTTTACCTAGCATCAAGGGGATTAGTATGCTTTGTTTTACTGTTTTACGCTTTAACTCATTGTTTTACTGCTTTAATCATCTTTTACTGCTTTAACTCATACTGTTTTACTGCTTTAAACTCATTTTTACTGCTTAACTCATATGTTTTACTGCTTAAACTCATGTTTTACTTTAACTCATATGTTTACTGCTTTACATATATTTATAAACATTATTTTTTCTTCTTATATCTTTTATTTTGTTAACTTTTTATTTATTTTTATTAATTTATTTATCTTTTTATTATTTTATTTTATTGTATTTTATTATTTCTATTTTATTATTATTTTATTATTATTACTTAGTGTTATTTACTTCATGCCTAATGTTATTATCACACACACACACCACACACACACAAACACACACACACACACACACCACACACACACACAACACACACACACACCACTCTGTTAAACATATCAAATAGTTTTATTTTCAGAAAATCTATTTAATTATTAAACATTTTATGTTTTAATAAACACGTACATTTTATATTACTCATTCAATTATAACTAAAATTTTTTCAATTATTTCAAAACTTCTATAATAAATCAATCATATCTTTGAACAAAGAATTTATTATAACTGTTAATAATTTTACTAAATTTTATGCAATTTAGTAAAAAACATAATATTACGTACTCTTAAAGCAATAAATCAGCTAAATCAGTAATCAGCCCTAAGCACCCTCGGACCACAAGCTATGCACCTTTGTTTCATAATACTTACTGCTACATCCATCTTTACCATGTAATAAGTATAAAATTTACAAAATAATTTCAAATGTAAACATAACATGTATTTATTAAAATCATTCTAGATTTTGTTTAAAAAAAAACAGATTATTCACTTACATTTATATTATTCGCTCCATGTTAACTAAAAATATTTCAAAGTTTTTAAATAATTCGATTTTCTTTATTATGATTATTATATTATATTATATTATAATTATATATTATTTATATTATTATTATTATTATTATATTATTATTATATATATTATTAAGATCTATGTACATTTGATCAACCATCACGAGAAAACACAACAACCCGCACACCTTACAGATACAAGCTGACCTCTCTCTGTAAAATGTGTTAAATAACTACTTTAGCCTAAATTTAAGATAAGCCTTTTTGTACCCCTGGCTGATTTAAGCCTAACAGTCAAAATATATTTCAAACTGACCTTCTTCTGTAAAATGTGGTGCAATAACTACGTAGCCTAAGATTAGCCTTAAAATTTAGGATAACCTTTTTGTATCCCGGCTGATTAACCTATACCAGGTCAAAAGGTAAATTCCAGTACAGACAAGAATCGAGAACATATTATTATTATTTAATAAATTATATCTTCAAACCGAAAACATGCTGGAATGGTAAGATCCTTTAAGCAGGTAAGAAGGGAATGTTTACCTTTCTTGTGAGTGAACGGAGTAATTATCTCTAAATGACCTCGTATGTGATTGGGCGGAATTATTTTTATCGCTTTTTGGTTTAAGTATGAAAAAACATGTTTTTTCATATTCTAAGCCTACCTCTGATTGGATGAAAATATAATATGGACAGTTGGAGTTTTAGACCCATAAACCATTTTAAAGAATATTACTCGTTCTGCTGTTAAGCGGTGCACAAGTTCTCTGATTTGTAATAAAAGTGTTCTTATCTTTCACTAAGTGTATATTCATGATTCCACCTAACAGGTATACCCAATACAAACATGCCATTGGAAATCAAGATCCAGGAATGTAGGGTTATTCATTCGGTAATAAAAGAAAACCCGTGATTTGAATTTTTCAGGTGCTACCCATTTCACCATTTATAATACCAAGTCGATTTCATGAGTCCAATAATTACTTTGTATATGTAATCACACTGAAGAGTGCTTACAGAGATACTTTAAACCAAGTCCCTCCAGCTTAAACTGGACCAAACAGTTATAGCCTGTGTGAAGAACCAGGAGCATAAAGGCAACTATCTTTTCATTTATTAAAAACATCAAAAACATAATCAGTTGGAAGTTAATAATGGGAGAAAATAATCAAACAACCGATTTGAACTCTACATCATATTGGAGTCTACATTTCATAGGCCAACGCAGCTGAAATAGTATGTTAGATGTACGTAGGCGAATGTTAAGCCAGATGAAGAAACATATGGTATCTAATTACGTAACGCTAATTCATTACATGTATTACCAAGAAACACGCATTTAAGAAAACCCGGACCGGATCGATACCCTACGCTCATTTATCATCGCTTCCTAAATGTCTATACACGTACAGAAATTCATTTTATCTAACTTCAGAAAACAATGGCAAAGAAAGTATTTATGCATGTTGATCCAGAAGTGTAAATATACTATGAATATCTGTAGAGGAACTTTTGTACATATGCTTAACTGAAGCTATTAGTAGATACTATACTGTATAATCATACATTAATATATAAATATGGCATATTTTGACAAAATTAGAGAGTTTAATATTAAAATAGGCGGAAAAACATCATGCTGTAAACTCATGTGGAAGGTTATATATATAATACATATTCCTGATTATTATTAATGTTAACCTGTATATATATAATATATAAATATATTATATATATAATATATATATATATATATATATAGTATAGTATATATATATATATTAGTAAGAAACGTATATATATTAAATATAGGTATATATATGTATATATTATAATATATATAATCATTGTAAATATATTTAACAATCTAATTTTATAGTAAAGTTTTATTATCCTATATTTTTACTTTCTTAATATAATATTTACAGTATGTTAAGATTTAAAAAACGAAACTTGGGTCCAGGATATGAAAAAACATTTTTTTACATAAATTAAAAAAGCGATTAAATAATTCTCGACCAATCACATACGAGGTCATTATAAGATAAGAGGATTACTTCCGCCACTCCACATATAGAAAGTTAAACATTTCTTCTTACGCTTAAGAGATCTTACCTACCAGCATGTTTCGGTGTTGAAATTAGTTTATAAAAAAGATAATAACATTGATTCTCATTCTTGTTCTGTACTGGAATACCCTTTTGACTGTATTAGGCTTAATCATCCCGGGATAACAAAAAAAGGGTCTTATCCTAATTTACCTAATTATAGCCTGAACGTTATTATTGCACCCACATTTTACAGAAAAGAGCAGTTGAAATATATTTTGACTGCCTGATTAGCCTAAATTCGCCCCAGGGTACAAAAATAGCTATTCCTAAATTTATGCCTAAAGTTATTATTCAACACATTTTACACGAGAGAGGTTCATTTCTATCTGTAAGGCATGCGGGTTGTGTGTTCTCGTGTGGATTGTCAAGTACAGATATAATAATAATAATAATAATAATAATAATAATAATAATAATAATAATAATAAAGAAAATCCGAATTATTAAAAAAACTTTGAAATTATTTTTGATTGAGAGTCAAGAGTATAATATAAATGTCAGTGAATAATTGTTATTTTTAAATAAAATCTAGAATGATTTAAATTTAAAATACAGTATAATATTTAGCAGAGAAGACACTTATTTGGTTATTTTTATTACTTATACATGGCTAAAGATAGTAAAGCGTAAGTCATTGAACAAAACGTGGCATAGCTTGTTGTAGAGGGGTGCGGCTTGCCTGACTTGATTTACTGATTTATGCTTTAAGGTACGTAAAACTATAGTTTTTACTAAAATTTCATAAAATTTTAGTTAAAATTATTAACAGTTAATAATAAATTCTTTGTTCAAAGATAATGATTGATTTATTATAGAAGTTTAAGAAAACCTTGAAATAATTTTAGTGATAATGAATGAGTAATATAAATGTACGTGTTTAATTAAAACATAAAAATGTTTATAAATTATAAGTTATGTTCATACAACAGAAACTTGTTTGATATGTTTAAACAGAGTGCGTGTGTGGTTGCTGTTGTGGGTGTTTGGTGTGTGGTGTGTGTGGTGTTAAATAATAAATAAACAATAAATATGAAGTAAATAACATCAAGTATAATTAATAAAAAAAAATAAAAATAAAAAAAAAAATAATAAAAATAAAAAAAATTAAAAAATAAAAAAAATAAAATAAAAAATAATAAAAATAAAAAAAAAAAAGTATTTAAGAACAAAAAAAATAAAAAAAACGATAATGTAATAAATATCATGTTTAAAGCAGTAAAACAATGAGTTAAACAGTAAAACAGAGTTAAAGCAGTAAAACATATGAGTTTAAGCAGTAAAACATGAGTTTTAAAGCAGTAAAAACATATGAGTTAAAGGGCATTAAAACATAAGTTAAAGCTAAAAACATTATGAGTTTAAAGGCAGTAAAACAGTAAAACAAAACATACTAATCCCCTTGATGCTATGTAACACCTTTATTGATTTACTGATTACTGCTTTAAGTATTGAATGTTCAATAAATTATATGAGTTTAAAGCAGAAAACATATGAGTTAAAGCAGTAACACTAAAACAAAAGCATATTAAGCCCTTTGTTGGTTAAACACCTCTATTGATTTACTGATTTACTGCTTTAAGGTACTGAATGTTAATTAAATAATACGTTAAAGCAAGTAATAAACATGAGTTAAAGCAGTAAAGCAGTAAACAAAAGCACGCTATGCCCTTAGGTGTTAGGTGACACCTCTATTGATTTACTGATTTACTGCTTAAGTGGTAATGTTAATAAAATATATGAGTTAAAGCAGTAAAAACATATGAGTTAAAGCAGTAAAACATGAGTTAAAGCAGTAAAACAGCAGTAAAACAAAAGCATACTAATCCCCTAGGTGTTAGGTAGTAACACCTCTATTGATTTACTGATTGCTGCTTTAAGTATTAATGTATATGTTTTGTAAAATTTGCGTTACAATTTAGTAAAGTAAAATGATGTTATATTCAGACACTCTGGTATTTTTCTTCTTACATTAAAAATTTTGAAATTTAAAAATTTTAAAAAGTATTAAGTAAAAAAATATTAAAAGAAAAATATGTAATAAAATATGTGTTAAATAATAGATCTGAAATGAGTTACAGTTTTAGGATCTCGAAAATGTTTTTAATAAAAATGTCTAAGTATGAAATAAAAATGAATGACTCATAGTTATAATATATATTTCATACGCGCGGGAATATTGCGCCGCGGGCGCACGCGGCGGGCGGGAATGCGAAAATATGCGCCTGCGCGCGCACGCGTGGCGGGACCGCGGGCGGGACGCTGCGGGCGGGACCGCCAGGGGTTCGCACCTGCGGTGCGGTGTGACTTGTCTTGCGGGAAGTAAGTCGCATGGCCTCGCCCTGTCGTTCCAATTATGAACTTAGGAAACATCAATATTAGTTCTGTTCTATGATGTAGGGTAGAAAACGCAAGAAAAGGTTAGAAAATGCGATCAATGCTGAGCATCAATCCATCCAAAGTGAGGCATCAATGTGAATCATCAAAGTTAAGGCATCAAAATATCGAGTGTGTGTGACGTGTAAGTGTAAGTGTATCTGTGTGGGTGTGAGTGTATATGGGCCAGTTGTAAGTGTCTATGGTTAGTGTAATGCTATAAGTTTCATAGGTGTTATTATATGTAAGTGTACAGTGTCTATGGTGAGTGTGAGGTAAGTAAATATGGCTAGTGTAAGTTCTATGGAGAGTGTAAGGCTTTATAAGTGCATAGTGTGTAAATGTCCTAGGAATGTGTGTATAAGTTGTCATAGTTAGTTTATGTGTATAATTACATAGTGTGTATAGTGACATAGTGTATGTGTCTATTGTGTGTTGTTGTAGGTAGGGGCGAATTAAGGCTAAAGGTGGTGTATGTCGTATAAGTAGCTACGTTGGCGGTGCTGTGTGTAATTAATTATATATATATATATATATAAGTATATATATATAAATATATAATATATATATATATATATATAATATATATATATAATAATATATAATTATATAATATATATATATATATATATATAATACTATAATAATATATTTATATATATATCATATATATAGCTTTTGAGGTAAAATGGCCGAGAGAAACATCCTAAGCAAACTTGTAATATACAACATTCGATTTCCCCATACCTTATAACTAGGGGTAGACACCCATATTAGCGCTATTCTAGGCTCAGGGGTTAGAAAAGCTTGAAAAAAGTGGCACTCAGTTGCACTATGTGGGACTCACTCTGCACTATGTAGCACTCACTGCACTCATTGGCACCACTTGCACTCATTGGCACTCATGGCACTCACCTGGACTCACTAATACTCATAGAACACTAATAAAACACTCCTAGATACTCCTTACGTTGAACCAAAAGTTGAACCATCAATAAATAAATCTGAGTCATCAAAAAGGCTACAAGGTCAAAAAAGCTACAAGGCCAAAATTACACACTGGAATACAAAAGGGTTGACCGAAAAAATTGGGTTCCTCAAAGTTGTCCCCTGGAAAGACCCAAAGGTCGCAAAAAAATAAGGAGGGCAAAAAATTAGGTGGGCCTGAAATTGGCCCCTGTCAGACCAAAGTTAGTAGTGTGTTACGTGTGTAATAGTGTAAATGTTAAGTGAAGTATCTATGGTGAGTGTAAGTGTCATAGTGAATGTATGTATAAGTGTAAGTGTGTGTGTGTGTGTATTTGTGTGTGTGTAAGTAAATCTGTGTGTAAGTAAATCTGTGTGTGTGTGTGTAAGTAAATCTGTGTTTGAGTATAAGTAAATCTGTGTGTGTAAGTAAATCTGTGTGTGTAAGTAAATCTGTGTGTGAGTGTGAGTGTAAGTAAATCTGTGTGTGTAGATGTGACCGAAATATCAAAAAATAGGGCTAAGCCCCTAAAGCGGTTCCAAAAAAAATTACCGTGGGCCAAAATGACCCATGGAAGACAAAGTTTGGTCGAAAAAAAATTAGGTGGACACGTACCACGTCTTACGCAACCGTTTGCGCCAACCCTTCTTCGAAGTTGCAAAAATTAGTTGCCGAAAAATAGGTTCAAAAAAAATAGTTGCCAAAGAGTCTGGTGTAAAAAGGTCAAAGTCATCAAGCAAGGGTTGGTCAAGTGAGGTCAAAAAAAGGTCAAGTCATCAAGTCGAGGTCAAAAAGGTTAAGGTCAGTCAAGGTCAAGGTAAAAAAGATCAAGGTTTGTAAAGGACAAGGTCAGTCAAGGTCAGTCAAGGTCACGGGCAAAAACTAAGGGACGTCAAAAAGAGTCAAGGCAAAAAAGTCAAGCCCAAAAAGGTCAATGGTCAGTAAAAATTTGGGTTCCCAAAAAAGCTCAAGGTCCAAAAGTCAATCGGTCAAGGTCAGGTGGGGTAAAAGAGGATAGGTCGGTCAAGTCACCTGGGTAAATCTACACACTAAAATTTCTCCCCTTCATCAAGCTACTCCCTGTCTACAACCTCATACTAAACTACTTATTATATAAATATTTATAACATATACCAGAAACCTCACCCATATACATCTAAACTACCTATATCATCACTCGTACAAACTATCCACAATCGCACTAACAATAATCTACACGCCCTACACCCTATAATCAGCATCTCACTGAGTCATATATACACAATCACGAGTACACCATCACATCAATATTACCTATATTTAACCATACTCAACACAATAAACAGAATCAGTATAACTTCCGCATAGTCACTATCCACTCACTCATCGAATATAGCACAAACAATACTAATATTTATAACACGATATTAGAAACCACGCTCGAAGTATTATACTAATATACATCATCCACGCACACTGCGACTTAGCTACACTATATATATATATATAATCAAAATATACTCTACATATATATATATATATTATAACCCGCAGAAACAAAGCTCATACACACCTGAAGGATCCGTCATAGGATACCACTTATATCCTATACTTGTAGTATAATTATACAATCACAACATAAACAAAACTCTACACTCACTACAAATCTCAACTTACTA
>JABUQX010053971.1:10000-40000 GCA_015478945.1 Trachelipus rathkii | reverse complement strand
GGTGAGGCAGGGATGGGGTATGTCTCTTTGATTATTCAATTTGCATATGGACGGGATTATGAAAGAATTAGAGGTGTAGGTGGCATGGGAAGGTGTTAGAATGATAAAAAATGAAAGAGAGTGGAGGGTGCCCTACCTATTATATGCGGATGATTTTGTTCTGTGTGGCGAATCTGAAGAGAGTTTGAGAGGATTGGTAGAGTGATTTGGCAGGGTGTCTAAAAGGAGGGATTTGAATGTAAACGTAGATAAGAGTAAGGTTATGGTTGTGAGTGAGGACAATCCTTGGTGTTAAGCTATGTTGGATGGTGAGCAACTGGAGCAAGTGTCTGAGTTTAAATATTTAGGATATATGTTGGATGAAAGGGAACAGGTGATGCAGAGTGTAGTAATTACGTTGTGAATGGTAGAAGGTGGCTGGAGCAATTAAATCCTTGATGGATGTAAAAGAAGTAAGGTTTGGGTGCACTAGGGTCTTACATGAGGGTATGCTGTTACCTGTATTAATGTATAGTAGTGAAATTATGGTCTGGAATAAGTGGTATATATCTAAAGTACAATATGTTCAGATGGACAATCTTGGGGCGTGTTAGGTATGAGAAGAATTGATAAAATGAGGAATGAACGCATTAGGGAATTGCGTGGTATGAAGAAAGGAATAAACGAGAGGATAAATGAAAGTACATTGAGACGGTTTTATTATGTGGAAAGAATGGATGATAATCGGTTGGTTAATCGGATGTATAATAGTGAGTGTGCTGGGAATCGACTGGCTGAGAGACCGAAGAAAAAGTAGATTGAATTAGTAAAGAAATGCCTGAAGAAGAGGAATGTGAGTTTGCAGAGGCGAGAAGAAAAGTACATAATAGGAGTGAATGGCGGGGTTTTGTGAGGGGATGGTTGTGGCCCACCTGGGCCAAGGGATGAACTCTACATCGACGAGATACCATAGTGAGGGTCCTTCGCGGTCCAGTGAAGTCCTAGGGTGGATTTTTTTTGACTGCGGCGAGTTCTCACTAAAGGGTATAAAATGAGCGGTATGGCTGGAATTTCTTTTCGACTTGTCTCATATTCTTCTACTACTTTTCTGCTTCCAGTACATGTGTTGCACTTTACCCACAGTCTTGGGGAGAGATGGGGGGTGATGATGATGATGATGATGATGGAGAAAATATATATATATATATATATATTACATATACAGCAAATTTATTGGTTATATATATATTATTATAGTTATTATATATATATATATATATATATTATACATTACTAATAGTTATTACCGGTATATATATATACATATTATTGGTTGGTTGTTATTATATATATATTATATATATTATTATTATATATTATTAGTTGTTGGTTATTAGTAGTTAAGAATATATATGAAGGAGTTATATGTTAGATATATATATACATACATATATACATACATTACATATAAGCATATATATATTAGTTATAGATGCTATTATTATTATTATTACATACATACATACATTACCTAATTATTACATATTATTGGTATTACATATTATTATTATTATTATTATTATTACATATTGTTTGGTATATATATATATATTATTATTATTATTATTATATATATATTATTATTAAGGTTATTATTATTATTATTATTATTATTGTTATTATTATTATTATTATTATTATTATTATTATTATTATACATATATTACATATATATATATTATTATTATTATTATTAGCAACAAATTACATATATTGTTACAGCTATAGATATACATGCGTTGGTTAATGTTACATATTAGTTATATTATTACATATACTATTATTATTATATTATTGTTATTAATATTTAGCATATTATATACATATATATATAAGATATATATATATATATATATATATATATATATATATATATATGGTCTCCACTGATAGGTAAGAGCCTGATTCAACATTAAATCCATCAGAATCTGGTCCCCATAAACTGTTTAAAAGTGTAGAAATCCAAAGAGGATCCACGAAAAATGTGCTAAGAAAGTGTGTTCTAGCTATTTCCAGTAGAGTAAATGTAATATATCATAGTTATGTGATCTCAAAGATATAGTTGTGTGATCTCGAAGATATCACAGTTGTGTGGTCTCGAAGATATCATAGTTCTGGGATCTCGAAGATATCATAGTTATGTGATCTCGAAGATATCATAGTTGTGTGATCTCGAAGATATCATAGTTGTGTGGTCGAAGATACCATAGTTATGTGATCTCAAAGAAAGTTGTGTGATCTCGAAGATATCATAGTTGTGTGATCTCGAAGATATCATATAGTTGTGTGACATGGAAGATATCACAGTTGTTTGATCTCGAAGATATCATACTTGTGTGATCTCTAAGATATCACAGTTGTGTGATCTCGAAGATATCATTGTTGTGTGATCTCGAAGATATCATTTTTTGTGTAATCTCGAAGATATCATAGTTGTATGATCTCGAAGATATCATAGTTGTGTGCTCTCGAAGATATCATAGTTATGTGATCTCGAAGATATCATAGTTGTGTGATCTCGAAGATATCATAGTTGTGTGATCTCGAAGATATCAGTTGTGTGATCTCGAAGATATCATAGTTGTGTGATCTCGAAGATATCATAGTTATGTGATCTCGAAGATATCATAGTTGTGTGATCTCGAAGATATCACAAGCCAGGTGGATTCGAAGATATCATAATTCTGGGATCTCGAAGATATCATAATTATGTGATCTCGAAGATATCATAGTTGTGTGATCTCGAAGATATCATAGTTGTGCGATCTTGAAGGTATCATTGTTGTGTGATCTCGAAGATATTATTTTGTGCAATCTCGAAGATACCATAGTTGCGTAGAATATTATGTCGAATAGAAAGATAAAGGAAGTTTCTAAAACACTTAAAACAATTAGTCTCTCTCAATCCCTCCAAAAAATATAAAAATGGTCAGAGGTTAACTGCTTCAATGTCACACTCTCTGAATTTGTCTTTTTTCTTTTTTCATGTCCAAAATTCTTATTCCTTAATCCTGTTTTTCTATGGGTAAAACTGCATCCTTATTTTTAATTATTCCTTTCGTTCATAATGAAAGTAATAATGAAGAGTTAAATCGTCAGCATTAATGCGGATAGAGGATGGAGTGATAGCTACGAGATCTTTAATGAAAAATATAAAATAGTAAAATTGGAGAGAACCCTGAGGAACATGACTACTGAAATATTTAAAGGATAAACTGCGACCTCCAACAGCAGTTACTATAGAGCGACCGGAAAGAAAATCAGAGAGAGAAAGTTACAAAGGGAAGGATATATATATACTGAAAGAAAAAAGTTTATAAATCAAAACTTTGTACCAGAGTTGCTCGAAATCTTGTGATATATTTAGTTCTACAGAAAAAGGTTCTTTGAAATTCTGATGAGCACAGAATTATGAGTAAGATACAAAATAAAAAAAGATCAGTAGAGGGCTATTTGCGGAAGTCAAACTTGCTATGATGAGATTAGAGAAATTAAGATGTTTCCAAATATTCCTATTAACGACAGTCGAAAAAACATTACAGAAAATAGTTACAGTGATAAAGCGATTACTAGATAAAGGGTTAAGCTTGGTCTTAGTCTATCGGCATAGGAACGATGAGGTACGCTTTCGCAGGGAGGGAAGGCAAGTTGACAGGCATAGACGAAACACTTGCCATCGTATTATGAAGGTTCAGAATCACAAGATTTTTAAACGACAGGTGGAATTAATACCATCAGGACCATGCATTAGAAGAAATTACAATGTTTTGGAAAAGTTAGTTGGAGAGTGGCGGAGAAAGAGAAATAGCTCTGGTTTACTGTAAAGTTGAATAAAAAGAAAAAGAAATTAGAGGTGAAAAATAGGAAGAAGCAAAGTTTGAGTTGACATTATTTGCAAAGTACTAGAAAGAATGTGAACAAGAGGAACCAGAGACTATATAGCAATTTCTACGAAGAAAAGAGTGTTGAATGTAACGTAGCATAGATTTTGTACGATTCCGGGATGAAATATAGGCTTAAATGATATGAGATTCTTGATTTAAAGATTAATAAATTACTAATAACATCTATAAAGGAATTAAACACTACTGCGTTATTACACTACCATATCCTACAACAGCTCTCAGTCTACTATATATATTATATAATAGAGGCGATCCAGTATAAAATGAGAAATCAGTAGAGGAGATAATGTTACAAATGAGGGTATTATATAAGAGTGACATCTCTAATATATATAGTATAACTGATAAAAGATAAAATATATAAAGTTTATTGATATAATATCAATAAATATTATATATATTACTCGTTCAAGAAATTTAAACGCGACAACGGAGATGATACTTGGGCCTAGACAAGAGATAGAAAAAGGATTTGTGGTGATTAATGAACGCGAGAAGATGATTTTTTATTGAACAGATGTAAAGAATTACATGATTGGATTCTCTCCCATTAACTCTCTTAGAGTTCATTAGACATGAAGAGGCCAAAGGGTGCAGTTCCAAAGGCATTTCTTTCTGAAATTAGCGTAAGTAAGTTCGGAGGTTCGGCGCTGCAAACACACAATGTTGAGACGATTGAGCACAGTACGGGCGAAGGACCGCTTGGGGATTGAGTTAGATATGTGATACTCAATGATATAAAATCAAAAACCGAGAGTGTGATCACAAGCGCTATACGAGGGCGCGGTATTTGCTCACTCACTGACACTTCAAACCAGCATCGCTCTGCGCTCGATGATGTGGGATGAGAGTGTCGAAGATTTTAGAACATTACATGATTGTTTGTACTCTCCACATCATTTTGCCAGCTCTGTCCTTCGCAAGGTCTCGGGGAGATGTGTACCATTCGGAGAGCTGGAGTTGGCGCGATCCGATGCGTTTCAACGAGAAAAAATATCCATACAAATGTTCTTAGACTCATGGGCTAGAAAGTCCTTAGTTACTCATACTCCACTCCAACGTCTTATATTATTAGACGATCGCCTGAAGGTAGTCGTTACATATACACCATTTGGGCCTTGATGTAGATAAAGGGTTATGTAACTCTTTGCATTGTCATGTCTTAGGATGAAAGAGTCACCGATTTAGGAGGTGGCCTTCTGTGCACGACAATTCATGCGTTCAAGGATGCGGTGTGACATAGAACTATATACCTTACGCTGTAAGTGAAAGGCCTCATCGAAGATGTTGCAAAAGTCTCGACGTGAGGCGCCCAGACGAGGAATTCTTCGCTCGACCAAAGCGGAGGAAGGCAAGGAGTAGTTTAGAAGCAAGAGAAATACATGGGACGTAACACTTATTTACCCCACCGCTCTATTTTTGCTCTTCTTACGGATCTGTTTGATTATTCCCTGAGGATTGTTGTTCCCACCGCCCAATTTTTATCTTTCACCCCTCATACGAAAGTAATGTGTTCACTCTCAAAAACGGCTGTGACAGGTGTAGCAACCATTGTACGTGTCTCGGCGTATCACTCTCCTGTTTGGACCCAACCTACCAGTATCAGGACCATGTCATCTCACACGCCATTTTGAAGGGATCGATAGCCTCCCCTTTAACTCTATTTATGATCTTGTTGATTATTTTGATACTGGAAAAGTTGTTGCCGTTGATCAAGGTCTGAAAATTGACCTTTCGAATGAGGTTGCGTAAGGGATTATAGGTTGAACTGCCTCGGGACAGGGTTACCTTAGCCACCCTACTTGGAAGTAGGGTGAGCAATGTCAAACCTAGTGACACATCTTGGGATTTACTGTAAAGGTTCGATGTAAGTGAAAAAGAATACCTATAAATGAGCAATGTACTCGATCCTAGAGGGTGTGAATAAACAATTGAACCATGTAATGTTTACGATCCTAGTTTTGAACGCGATATGGAAGGTATCTATTGCGTGAACCTTGAACGCATGGTATGTGATCTATTCTAACATTGAAACGCATAGTTGTAGTCTACTCCATACAATTGAACACACACGACACTTTTCACAACTAGCGACACACACCCAGGCCAGACTCACTACTTGTCCTCATCGACCGTCCCATTTCGTTCTTGGCTCTCTAGCCAGTCCTTTATTGACTCAATCCCTTAACGTCTCTACCTGCATGCGACCTTGGAGGCATATTCAAAAACATAAACCTAAATAGAACTCGACACCCTACCACTCTGGGAAGTTACAGGGCATTTAACCCACAGATCCAAGCTAAGATCTGAAGAACGAGGAATACTTTTTTATTAAAGCTATAGTTAGCATTTTAAAAAAGTTAAATCCAGATTAACAAGTAAAGGTATAAACCAGTATATAGTATACTATATTAATAATTTTAATAATAATTATTTATAATTTTATATAATATATAATAATTATGTAATAAATATTTAAATCAATAAGTTCTTCATCATTTATAGATACTCTTTCAATCCCTCTCCAAATAAAAGAGCATTATTATAATTATTATTATTTATTATTTATATATATATATATTGTTATTCAAAATTTCGAAGACATTGAAGTATATATATTGTAACTCGATATTCCGGTAAATAATTTTTTGAAATATATATATCTATATAACAAACGAAATGAGAAAAAATTATCATAAATAAATCATATTTATGTAATGTAATGTATTTTCTCAAAATAATAATAAGCCAAATGTATAAGAAATTTAATCTATAAATTAGACTCATATATCGTCATACTAATTACCCCTATGAGGATTTTAAATTACAAAGAAGTAAGTTATATTATATAAATACTCCTCGTTTTTATATATTTAATTATTAGTTTGGCGAAAGAAATTATGCGAACACGTGAAAAGCGCCACGTGCTCAAAGTAAGGGTCTGCATATAGGTAATAACATATATCATTTATTCATATACACGAGTAAGTTACTAATAGTTAATCACTATCACTATCTGCTTTATACGAGTGTCACCACATTATCTAATAAAAATGAAATTTCATATATAATTATTTACCATACCATAATAGATAGATAGATAGATATCTATACATCTAGATATATAATAAGCTCTTAATACATATAGTATATTATATATATATACCTACTTAGATTATTTAACTTAAGAGTTAACTATAAATAGTTAATAATATTCTCAATAAAATATCCTTCTATAGTACTGAATTTCATAGTAAAAAGTCCGTATTCCTTAGTATGACTTATATAACTATATCTAGTAATATAAATATAGCATTAAAGAGCATCAAAATTTACAATTAAGTAAATAATAAAAGTATGGGGTATACGGGAGTAATAACTACTTTACCCTGTAAACGACACGTTCGCAAACAACCACTAGGGTCTTTGTCGTATTATGAGGGTGTTACAACTCACATACACCTTGCATACATAGGACTCTACACACACTTCTCTCTCCACCTACAAAACAGGCTACAGACAATCTTACAGGCTGGTAACACTCACACACGAAGATACACTCACACTTACGCTTACACAACACACACTCACAGACACAGATACACACACACCTACACCAAGCCAGTTTCCAGCTTGATGACTCACACTATATCACAACTTTCCCTCCATCAATAAAAATGACTTCTTCTCAACCTAATAGACACTTACACTATGCTTACACATACACACACACACTCGCTCTCTTTTGAATTGGCACTACATGCTATATATTTGTGGCTCAACTTTTGAATGCCTCAACTCTTTCGAGTCCTCAGGTTTGATGCTGTGCAACTTATACTCGAGCCTAACATCTTATATTCGATTAGTGCGTACGACATTGAAACTAGAGAAAAGGTCATGAGCTTGAACCTGTTTGATGAAATGATTAGCTGGAACTCTAAGATACGTATCGAGTGGGAACGTTCAAGTCTTCAGAATCACCAGCCTATGAGTGATGGATTGCATCGTTTGATGCCGTCAATATTTCTTTGGTGGTTCATCTTTATATTCTATACTTTGATGACTCAGATTTATTGATGGTTCATTTTATGTAAATAGTCAACTTTACATGAGGTGCTCTCCGTAAGGAGTGTCTAGGGGAACTCTATTAGTGTTCTATGAGATATTATATATTCATGATGATAGCTATCAGATGTAGATAGTAAGCCAGCCAAATGCGAACATCAAGTACCAAATGAGTGCCAATGAGTGCCTAATTGTTTTATGACCCGATCGGTGATTTGGTGGCGCCACATAAGATGACCAGGGTGTTAGATGACCACATAGTGCTCAAGTGTAGTGTCATACAATATGTGAATAACATAGTATGCTCACATAAGTGAGCTTATGCCACATAGTGCCTAAACTGAGTTGCCCACTCTTCTCTTTAAAAGTACTTTCATAGCCAAAAACTTGAACCTAGAATAGCCTTAATATGGGTGTATCTACCCCTAGGTTATAAGGTTAACTGATTAACCTCGTATTACAATAGTTGCTAGGATGCATCCTAGTATGAGTTATTACATTTTTCTAGCTCAACTCTCTAGCATGACAGTAAATAATATACTAAAGTGATGATTACTAACATGTATTAGCATGCAGTTAGAATATAACTCTGCAAATCAGTTTCTGAGTCCGCTCCGCAAACCGCCACCGCCTGATGCTAGCTCACGCAGGTGATGACAATTTAATATTCCGCCGTTACTGTCTGCCGCGTGGCCGCAGTGCGAGCAAATTCCGCATAGTAAACCGCCGCCGCGTGTGCCCGCAGAGCGACAATATTTACTAGATAAGTAAGTGAAAACGACATGAGAACATTTGAGTGAGTAACTCAACTTGACTCACATCTTATTGCAAAAGTAATTGAAAATAATACTGACAAATTCAACTATGAGTCATATATCTTTTTAAACATTACTTTTATACTTAATATTTTTTTTTATTGAAAAAACATTATACTTTTTTACAATAGTTAACTTATATATCAAAGTACCGAGTAAACAGTAAATTTCAAATAACGCTGTTGCTAGCAACAAAGGTAATTAGTTTAGCTTTTGTTTTTACATGTCTATATACTTAGCTCATTTACATATATATATATAATATTAGCTTTTAACTTCATATATTATTATTATTAAACATTATGTCATACTGATTACTAATTACCTTAAAGCAGGTAAAAGCAGTTAAATTATACAAATAAACGCTGTTGACCTAGCACAAAGGATAGTAGGCTATTGTTATAGTTATTTACTGCTTTACTCTTTATACTCAATTATATTTATTAATCATTATATGTCTACTTTACATACCTTATATAAGATTCAAGTAAAAACCAGAAATCAATAACGCTTTTGCCTAGCAACAAAGGGATTAGTAGGCTTTTGTTTTACTGCTATACTGCTTTAACTTGCAATTAACTTCAATATATTTTATTTAAAATTATTAGGTGTTTTCTACTTTATATTTTTTTGATTTTTGAATTATCTTACAAGTTAGTTAATTCACTATATTAAAATTTTAATAGTAATATTTATTTTATTTTTTATTTTGTATTAATTATCTATTTTATATATATAATAAGTATTAAAATTGTATTATATATGTGATAAAAAAAACACTAAGCTCACAGTGCTGTGTGTCTATTATATAATCATTTTATATTTTACTAAAAATTGTTATGAATTTTTAGTAAAAACATAATTTATGTTTATTATGCGAGTTTTAAGTAGGTATGAGTAATAAATCGTGATTTCATTTAATATAAGTCTGTGGAATTTTTGAAATATGTAACTGTAAAATCGTTACGTTCATATATTTAATATATTAGCATCAAATATAACCAAACTTTGCTGTTCCGATCAACCAAATTTATTTAAAATAATAGCATATACTATGAATATAAATTACAAATAGACTCTCACTATATATAAAAATTTAGAATAATAATGGATATATTGAAAGGTAGGTAAGACATAGTTTATATTATTACATATAAACTTATTTATATTATATTAAAATTAAGATATTTTAAGCACATTTTATCAACACAAAATTTTAACGATATTCAAAAGAACGTTATGTATGGAAGAATCAATGAGAGACTGTGGGATATTTATAAACAGGAAATCACATAGTTGTCCTTTACGTACATTACACACACACACACACCTACAACTGAGCGCATACACACACACACACTTGAATATTTTGATGGCCTCAGCTTGGATGGCTCAACCTTTTGATGCCTTAACATCTGATGCTCAGATTTGATGCATTACCTACAACTATTAATGGAGCTCATCTTTGCAGATTTGGCGCTTTAATTATCTTTGATGACTCATCTTTGATGGACTCAATCTTTGAATACCACCGATATTATTGTAATGGATTCTATCGTTTCGACTGACGATACTATTGGTAGTTCATTGTTGATGACTCCTGATTTCCAATTTGATGGTATATAGTTTTTAACTTTGAGTGGTATCCCAATCACCTGTAAGAAGTTTCTATATTTAGGGTTTGTTTTCTTTGTGAGTATTAGCATGAGTGCTAGTGAGTGCCAGGTGACGGCACTCACCTATCAAGTGCCAATGATAGCTGCCAATGAGTTGCCAATGAGTGCACACCTAGTACGAGTTGCCACATAGTGCCAGGTGTAGAATGCCACATAGTGCCCCAAGTCAGTGCCACAAGTGAAACATTAAGTGCCAAGTGAGTGCCACATAGTGCCAACTGAGTGCCCTCTTTTCAAGCCTTGTGTTTCTAGCCTCCCTAGCCGAGGAATAGTCCTCTAATAGTGGGTGTATCTACCCCTGAGGTGTGAGTGAAGGCTCTCGGATGCGATTGGTCCATATATTACAAGTTCTCCCACTCTCTGACCTAGTGTATGAGTTAGCTGTTTTCTATGCACTCTAGCATGACAGCAAAGTAGTATATCTGAAAAGACGGTTACACTTATCCTGAGCAGTGAACGCAAAGCGTCTTCTGAGTCCGCGTCTGCAGGGGACCCCGCCGCGAAACCGCCCGCCGCGTTGCGCCCGCAGGTGGCAATATTTCCGCTTACCGCCGGCGCGATGACCCCTGGCCTTACGGCGGATATTCCCGTCGGTAACCGCCGCCGCGTGCTCGCCCGCAGGCGCAATTTTACAGTGTGAACGAAAAATATTGATATCAATGTAAACTATTCAAAGAATTGCTTTTCAAATATACTATGAGTCTTTCATTTTTACTTCATACTTTAAAACTTTTTATTAAAACATATACTTTACCGTAACTTAAAGCAGTAAAACAGTAATCAATAGCGCTGTGTGACCTAGCAACAAAGGGATTAGTGAGGGCTTTTGTTTTACTGCTTTACTGCTTTAACTCATTTATTTATTAACATTATATGTCATACATTACATACCTTAATTAAAGCCGAGAAACAGTGTAAATCGAAGAACGCTGTTGCTAGCAACCAAAGGCTAATTAGCTTAGGCTTTTTGTTTTTACTGCTTTACTGCTTTAACTCATAGTTTTACTGACATTATTTCATACATTACATACCTTAAAGGCAGTAAAACAGTAAATCAAGTAACGCTGTTGCCTAGCAACAAAGTGATTAGTAGGCTTTTGTTTTACTAGCTTTACTGCTTTAACTCATAACTCTATATTTATTAATATTATGTTTTCTTTTATATTTTTTTATTGTTTGTTGTCAATACCTGCATTTAGTTAGTATTTTTTATATTTAATCTTTATTTCATATTTTTATTTTATGTTTTATACTTTTTATTCATAAAGTATTAAAATATAATAACTGCTAAGCACAAAACACACGCAAGGTGTGTCTATCTATATTCAAGCATTTTAATTTTACTAAATTGTACGAAATTTAGTAAAAACATTATTATGTATTATAATATTGGCGCAGCTTTTAATGCATAGCTCATAAAAGTTTCGTAGTTTTTCCTCTTTTAAAGCATTATTACATAATTAGAAAACTATAAATCATACATACAAATTTTTTAGCAAGGCAAATATATTTACAAGTTGTATTAAAACACATTATTAAAAGCATATGATGAAATAAATACTAATAGGGAACTCCACAATAAAATTAGAATATAAGGGTTGAATTGGGTAAGACATAGTTTTTACATAACCTTACATTATCTAATTATTTAAAAATAGGAGTGGATATAATGATTATCTCCAATATAAAATTTTAAGTTCAAAGAGACCAACTTATGTGAAAACAGTTATCGTTTTTTGGCTCTACTAAACGGAAAATCAATGTTTCCTGTAGTGGTGATGTTGACGAGGCGATGTATTGATATACGAAGCAGGTATCCGTTCTCCAACTTTACTTATTTCGTTAATAGCTTTACACTCCTAAGAAAGCGATGCTCATTTTCTCAACAACCGCATTCTTATTCTCTTCCTCTCATTCATTTTTAATAATTGCATGAAGCCATCGTTGCGTACTCTGCAATGTCAATGAAGTTGAGATGTTCAAGATAAAACCACTACAGTGATGGTGATTGTAGACTTGATTCAAAAGAGGACTTAGTCCTATGTGCCCTTTCGCAAAAATTGTTTAAAGAAGGCGTTACAAGCTTGATAAGGTGTCGTGCAGTAGATCATAGGGTTTATAAATTACATATTCTTTGCGTATTCTTCCAAGATTTAAACCTGTTGCCTCCCATATCATTACATGAGCCTACAGGGTATTGAGGCTATTAAGTCGTGTGAAAAAGCCGAGTACAGCAGAATAGGTCTCCGTTGGGTTCACTTAACATTTCACAATCACGTTCCGCGTGAACGCTAAATACTCTATCTCACACTTGCTAAAACTGCTCTCACCTAGTCCCCGGGAGAGAGGGTGTGGATATTTTGATAATAGGGCTGTGCTTTTTAAAATTCTGGTTAGGCTCTACCCCATCTTTCACCTAATCCCTATTACTCTACTCTTCTGTGGCTCGTAAATTTTCCGTTCACAATCCTCTAGCGGACTATTGCATATTACTCAGATAATTCCGTTGAGTGAACAGTGTAGACATATGCTTTTTGGCTGTCAACTCTGCTTAAATAGGAGTCACTCTTCGCTAAATGTAGATATTCAAAAGAGACTTTTCAGATATTCCAAATGACGCTCGGGTGGTGATAATGTTACTTTTTTCTAACATAGAGATAGGGGCTCAAACAGTTTGAAAACAGGTTCTAAGGACATACAAGCTGTAGCGTAGGCTTACTTTGTTACTTTTAAGAGCAAATTTAGATTTGATCGCGATAAAATGATTCTAAGTATCTACAGATGGTAGAATGAGTCTTTCTTGTGAAGGAAGTAACTATCGCCATTTTGAGATCGACCGTGAAATTAATTCATAAGTAATTATTAGACTTTAGCTGCTTATATCTATATGTGTAGCCTCATCTTTTGAAGACTATAAAAACACAAGATTGGGATGAGATGTGTTTAGCGTCGTACTGAATAATTTAACAAAATTCTCTTTATAGCTTCTATAAGGATAATTAGCGGCTGACGCACCTAGTGAAGTTCCGTTAAGATAGACTTCAACCTGTTTGACGTGAAACTCATATGTATACAGGACAATTTTGATTCTGTACTCATACTATACTGGTCATCACACTTCGAAGGAAGATCTGTACATATCCTCATGGTTTTGTCATATATTTCGTTTTTTACATATTAAAGTTTAACACATTAGAAGGATCTAGGTATTGATCAGAAGTGCTTTAGAATATTGAACTCTAGAGGAACAATCTGTACTGTAATTGAATGGCCAGTGGAGCATTTCAATACTGATAAGTTGGCTCTCGGCTACGCTATCTGGTTAGGGTTCAGGAGAAAGAGATCCAATTCACTCTTAAACAATCAGGACTAGAAGGATAAAGAAATGCCATCTTGTTATGTGCCGCAGTTTCTTGGTCGATATAATGAACATTTTCGATGAAAAAACATACTTAGTATACCATTAATACCATTACACATGATATTATTAAAGTTAACAGCTAGTAATTAAATAGCAAATACATCATCAATACATTTTTTCTTAGAGGTTTTTTCGCTTTAGGCTTGTGTGTCTTCTATGGACAACTCTTATTGATCATCTCGACCTTGACCTTGACATGTTACGTCTGTATTTTACGGCCTATAAACACATCCAACATCTCGTCTGCAAACTCGGGCAATACGATCTTTTTTAATGATGCACGAGGGTTATCTCCTGCCTCAGATATCTTGAGTAGTATGCAAACCTGTTCTTATAGCCTTTTTACCTATTATGATTCCCCACCTTCTCCCGTGAGTTGAGCTTAGCACTCTCCATATACTGGACAAAAAAATCCAACCCAGGCCATTCCCCCTCATGCATTATTTGACCTCTGAAATAACCCTCTATGTCTCTCGTCCATTATTAACATTAGGCTCTCTCTCTCTTTATACTATCTTTTTACACTGGAGAAGTAGTTAATGAAGAAAACATAATATCTTGACTTTACACTACTTACTATTTATAATCACAGTTTATGCTTGTTTTAGATTTTGCCCAAGTTCATAGTTTATAAAATCTGAACTTTGCATAACAATGCGCCGTATGTAATCGGGAAGGGATTTCCTTCTATCAGCATAAGCAGAGAATCTCCTGCCTCAGATTCTTCAGATATATTAGGGGTAGATAGTCAAATTTACGGTAGAAGAACTTTACTTTGATTGGAGGAAGGCATTTTCAAAGACTGTTGGAGTGACTTTAGTAATACCTTACAAGATGTGCTTTCAAGGCTTCAAGAACTCTCGTCGGAGTTCATAAAGCCAATACCTAGATGCGACCTTTATTGATGCATCTCGGATGGCGGAAGTAGGACATGTAATATTATGCAGTACTCACGTCCTCCCGTCATCGTTTGTATCATCGTCGAGTCATTGGGGTTATTCTCCACAGCTAGTATAACCCTCTAGAAAATATATTGGTATTATCATATATATATATAAACATCGGCCATCACCGGTCTTCGAACGATAATTTTGACAGTTTGCCAGATGTGATCGTTTGAGAAAAACATATCACGGTCTCGCAGGTGTACACTTACTTATTTTGATCTTATAAAAGATATTATATTTACTTTATATTCCATAGGGTGTAACGTCATATCTAGTTTGTAATATACATAAAGTTCCTTTCACATAATGCTTATATACTCAGCATAAAATAGCATCGTTTTATAATAATACATAAAAATAGCTCAAGTTTATATACGATATATATAAAAAAATGCTACCGCTCAGGCCTTCAGTGAAAAACAAAGTTATTATCTCATAAAGAGCTATAAATGTATATTCATTTTTAGTGTTATAACACAAATAATTATATTAGTACCGCTATTATAGAGCTTTAAAATATTGTAACCAATTGTAGTCCTTTCAGGATCTACGAGTATATCTGAGTTTTAACTTGTAAATATATGTTTCAACAGCATATCTTACACTATCTGTAACACCTCCATCCGAATATATTGTATGATAATGATTAATTTATTCGTTATACTGTCTGTATTTCAATAAAAAAATACTCTAGTTTGACATATTGGATCAGTAGATCAAAATGTTCCATATAGGATATCTTTCCAATATAACCCGTGGTATAATATTTCTGGAGAGACTTTATAAATTTCAGAGTTTAACTGTAACACTCACATTGAGGAGACCGCAATTGGACCTAGGCTGCTGTGAGAGACGTTAAATAGAAGTAATACTAATCTATACTCTCCTGTTACAAATATGAATAATTATTAAAAACTGATAATTCCAAGCCTCAATTACTAGGTTTATAAACAATTAAAATCTTCCACCTTTGCATTGTGTGTTAAGTAGTTAAGTACTAAAGAGACTCCAGTTTATCCCACCTCCTCCTCGTACATATATATAATTACTTCGTTTCACTAGCCTTTTTGAGAACACGCGTGAATATTTTGTTGCCTCATATTTATATATCGCTCGTCTTCAAGAATATAAAATCGTACTTCTGTTATTTCCTGTTTATAGAACCCTCTAGCTTTATATATGTTGCGCCATCTAAATCCCTCAAAATAACTATAATAACTGTTATAATTACTATTACGTACGTATGCAGTTTGAAAAGATATGAATAGCTACTTATAACAAAACTTCTGTTGACGCCACATTCCAGTGGCCTTTTGCGATATATCGCGATTTTCTAAAATCATTCTTTGTCGAGAATTACGTCTTCAAACATTATATTACTTCACCTCTCTATTCTGAATGTGATTTTATTTTGTTTACTTTTTCATACATGTGTATCGATTCGATGGTGTCTTCAGCATTTCTAAAGGTGTTGTCTTAGATTATTAAGTATCATCTCGCTCACGAATCTGTTTGATCAAAAAACAAGAATAAGCTAGCGATCGTCTAATTTCACAAAGGTAGTGATCAATATAATTAATATACGATTCATTGTATAGTTAAACAATAATACCTAAAATGCTATGCGTTCCTCTAATAAAATGATACGCTGGACTCTTCAGGTACTATAGCCGCTTTGTTTACGGAAAAATGTACTTGTAATAGCTTACTAACCAGTGACTCCCAAGTCTAAGCCATCTCCAATAAAAACTCTCGAACCCTTGTAATTTCCTAAAGAGTTATAGTGTATCTGATACCAGATCGTTTACGCGGCTACGCTTGCTAACCTGCGTTTATAATTTTCAAGTACTCCCAATGCAAGACTTTACAGGCGACAACTGCTTGAACTCTTGATCTATTTATCCTCTCTATATCATGAGTCGATATGTGCACACAACCACAATCTCAAATATAGTATTACGTCAATTATATAAAATGCAATAAATGTATTCAATCCTTCTTTATAAGACATATTATATATTAAAAATACAACTCTTACGGGGCTAACCACCTCATGTTAAATATCTAACTTATGCTCAATACTACAATATCTGAGCGTTGCCGGAATATATATATATATACTCTCCTTAGGAATATTTATTTCTTTCTTCACAGTGTTTAATAGCTTAGAGATAATCTGCCTCCATTCGCTCACCTCTACATAATATTCCTTTTTTACTCTTCTTGTTTCTTCAATATAATTGGAAAACCTATAACGGCAAAAATTGCCTTGTCTTTGCGAGATAAGGAACAGAGGACCCCACTAGAAATAATTTGGTCCTAGATTCAAGAAATAATACCTCATCGCCACCTCCTGTCGGAATCTATCGCATCCCTCTCACTCTCCCACCTGTAGTTATTAAGCGTACATATTATATTAGTATTCATAACGCATCTCGGTATTATATATATATATATATATATATTCTAGGTAGTATTAAATCGATATATATATACCTAGTATATATATATATATATATATATACCGTATATAAAATATATATATGAGTAGAGTAAATATCTTATAACTTTTTTTTGGTGATATAGGTCCATGAATCGATAATAATATTGTAATATCTTCTATAGATTTAGCTACATAATTATATATAGTATTATATATATTATATTATATATATATAATATATATTAATATTAATATATATATATATATATATATATTATATAATATATATATATAATTAATATATAAATATTATCTATAATATAATATTATTTAATATATATGAATTATTAATATATATATTATAATATATATATTATATTACTATAATAAATATATCATATATATTAATTATATATATTATAATATATAACTTAATATATTATATATAATATATATAGTATATATATATACTAATATTATATATTATATATATTATTGTTACCATCCAGCTGTTTAGGGTTAATGACCTGTCTAGTTGATACGTCACTAAACAGCTTTAGCTATTTTCATATCTATCAAAATTGTTCTTTACCTCTCTCTACTTTACCATATGATACTATCTTAACAGAGTCTTTATCTTTACGTATTGTAAAACAGGCCTCTGCACGAATCCATTAATCTCTCCTTTGTATTATTCCTGCTGCGAGTATCCTACCTTCTGTAGTCTCCTAATCCAACTCATCTCTCTTCTCATACCTACTAATCTCTACCCCCTTCTTCTACTATCTTTTCATATGTCCAAATATCCAGTCATTAACTGGTTTTGTGCTCTCTCAACGCTACTACTCCATAAACGGGTTCCACTTCCCAAGTTTCTCTTCCATTACTCAGGCATCTGGGCTACTGAATCATTTATAGCTCTTCTCTAAAACCGATTACTCACTCCTATATCAGAGTCATAGTTAGTCCCGATTTCTCTCATTCTCTCGCTTCTGATTCTGTCTTCTTTTGCCCTCGTATCTCCCTTTGCCAGCATTCAGACCATACAACAATATCGGTCTCAGAAATGTTTATGTTTATATAAATTAAAAAATTTATAAACCTCTTGTGGGTAATCTTTCTACACGCTCTATACAAGAACGGGTCTTATAACTAGTGTTTCCAATATCCCTTATTTATCATATGTGGAATAAATCATACCCAATTATTCCTTTCCATTAGCGTGTCATCTATTTAGATATATCTCCGACTGGGTATGGAATATCAGTCAGCGAAAATACCATCACCACAAAAAAATAACTTAAACATCATCTCTACACTTTAGCACCTTAAGCCTTAATATCTTACTGTTGTCGTACTACGTATTCTATATATTCTCTCCTCTTGTCATCCACTCACCGTACTATATTGACTTCCTGTGGGAGCTGCGTGCGTTTCTCATTTCTCCGTAACTACCGTGAAGGTAGCACACACTATAATATATAGCCCCAGGGCACAACTGAGAATTACAAAAATTACCCTACGTTACCACCTATTTCACTCAGACTCTTCAGGTGTCGTTGCAGCTCCTGATACTATGCAGCGTGTCTCGTCATAAAAATCGTCCGCTACTTTAATATACACAAGGTGATTTGTCTCGCATATGTTTCCTCCTATGCGGTTGTAGTAATCGTATCTTTATTTTCGGTCTAGTCATATATCCAAGGTCAAGGTTGACAACATATATAACATAACAATTCTCCACAGAATTCGCATAGATTTATCTAAATAATTACATACCTTTCAATTAGAGAAAGAATGAGAATTAATTTCAAATAATGATTCTCCCTCAATGCCAGAAAATAACCAGCCACAAATGTGAAGACAGATAAAGACGTGCAGAGAAAAAGTCTATTTCTAGTCTTACGTAGCCAAAAACTCATCTGTGTGTGTGGCATTCGTGCCAAATTTTAGCGTTGGTGTAATATTCATGCCAAAAGTGATCGTGTGGTTGGCATTGGTGCCAAAAACTGATTGCGTGTAGAGCATTCCATGCCTGAAATTACCGTTGTCATACCATACATGAAAGACCAAACTTGTTTGATTTTTCATGCCATGAAAGACTCAGCTCTGAAAGAATCCTCTCGAGTAACCAGCTACTCTGCACATAATATTCGAAGCTTTCGAAGGAAGTAATGAAGTAATGATGATTCTGGAATGACTGGTTTGTGGTGAAACCTGTCATGTATGGCATGATATTCCATTGGTATGAAGAACTTTTTTCATTATGAATCGAATGAACTTGTATGGGAATCTTAATGCAAATTGTTCAACAAAATATAGAAATGTTTATAATACAATTATTTGTTTTTAAAAAAACGAATGAGTAAATAAAATGCCTTATTAAAAAATAATATATATCATTGCTTACAATTTTAAAAAAATATGAGCAATTTTCGATGAGAGAAATATCGTATCACCTGATTCAACTTTATCCAATTATAAACACACACACACACACACACACACACACACCAAACAACACACACACACACCACACACCTACACACACACACACCACACACACACACTAATATATAGGTATATTATATATATATATATATGATATATATATGATGATGATATATATTATATTATAGTATATATATAAAATATATATATATAAGGTATATATATATTAATATATATATATATAAATAAAATAGTATATAATACTAATAACATAATAATATATTCAATTATATAATATATATACTTTAAAGTCTACTAAACTCCCTTCATTGAAATGAAATTAAAGGACGATATTTATAGATACGTCTCTTGGTTCATTAAAAAGTTTTAGAAATTTGGTCCAATGAAAAAATGAAGTGAGCGAAGAAGGAATACCAAAGTTTTACGAAACTTTAGGAATACTTTCTGAAATGTTGCAGATCAAATGTTGAAGACAAGGATGACATTTACCCATTGTGCTCATATAGCTTCAAAACATTAGATTGTTGTTGTTGTTGTTGTTGTTGTTGTTGTTGTTGTTGCCTTTGTTGTGTTGTTGTTGTTGTCGTTGTTTTGTTTTTGTTGCTTTCATGGCAATTGTTTTAATGATAAGTTTATACATACGGTAATAAGGGAGTGAGTGAGAAAGGCTGAGAAGTGAGCGTCAGAAGGGAGGAGGAGGAGGAGGAGGTCGTCATTAGGAGGAGTTTCTTCTGCAGGAAATTCCGAAGAGGTCTAATCAAAGATTTTGTTCACATAAATTATTTAAATAATCTCTCTTCTCTCTCTCTCTCTCTCTCTCTCTCTCTCTCTCTCTCTTCTCTCCTCTCTCTCTCTCTCTCTCTCTCTCTCTCTCTAAATTTTTATAGTTCTTCTTTTCACTGTCTCTATTTTCTTTTCTATCGTTACTCTCTCCCTCTTTCTCTCTCTCTCTCTCTAAATTTGTATATTTTCTCCTTTACTCTCTCTCTATTTCTTTTCTCTTGTTTATTCTCTCTTCTCTCTCTCTCTCTCTCTCTCTTCTCTCTCTCTCTCTCTCTCTCTTTTTCCCTCTCTTTTTCTTCTCTCTCTCTCTCTCTCTCTTTCATTCATTCTCCTTTCTCTGTTTCGATCTTCTTCTCTTTTTTTCTTAATTGTTGCTGTTCTCTCTTCTCTAAATTTTAATTTTTTCTTTCTTTTTACTGTTCTCTATTTTCTTTTCTTTCCCTCTAAATTTTGTATTTTTCTTCTTTTTACTCTCTCTCTCTCTCTAAATTTTTATATTTTTCTTCTTTTTACTGTCTCCATTTTCTTCTCTCTCTCTTTCTCTCTCGCTCTCTAAATTTTAAAATTATATTCTTTCTTCTTTTTACTCTCTCTCTCTCTTCTCTCTCTCTCTCTCTCTCTCTCTCTCTCTCTCTCTCTCTTCTTCTCTCTCTCTCTAAATTTTTATATTTTTCTTCATTTTACTGTCTCTCTCTCTCTCTAAATTATTATATTTTTCTTCTTTTTACTGTCTCTATTTTCTTCTCTCTCTCTCTCTAAATTATTATATTTTTCTTCTTTTTACTGTCTATCTCTCTCTCTCTCTCTCTCTCTCTCTCTCCTCTCTCTCTCTCTCTCTCTTTATTTTTTTAATTTTCTTTTCTCTCTCTCTCTCTCTGTCTCTGTCTCTCTCTCTCTCTCTCTCTCTCTCTCTCTCTCTCTCTCTCTCTTCTCTCTTTTAAATTTTTTATATTTTTCTTCTTTTTACTGTCTCTATTTTCTTCTTCTCTCTCTCTCTCTCTCATCTCTAATCTTTTTCTGTTGCATTTTAATTCTCTCTCTCTCTCTCTTCTCTCTCTCTCTCTCTCTCTCTCTCTCTTCTCTCTCTCTCTCTCTCTCTCTCTCTCTCTCTCTCTCTCTCTCTCTCTCTCTCTACTTCAAAATTGAAAAAAAAACATATTTGCAAATAAACCTTCTATAATCAATATTTTAAAACAAACAAACCTACAAAACCAATCTTTAAACCTTCCCTCCCCCTCCCCTCTCTCTATCCCCTTCCATTCCCTCCATTTATCCTTACCTGTACCTCCCAAGGGGCATGGGGTATTGGGGCAGGGTTTGTACACCTGCAAAAAGCCTTTCCTTCGAGCCAAGGAAGGCTTGTGTGTATTCCTCGTCAACAAAAGTTTTTTTTTTTATATTATTATAAATGGTTAAACCTCCTCTTATTTAAATGTTTCTTCGCTTAACTAACAACAAATATTTGAACACACACACACACACACACACACACACACACACACATATATAATATATATATATATATATATATATAAATAATAATATAATATATATATATATATTAATTATATATATTATATATATAATATATATATATATTATATATATATATATATATATAGTATATATATATATATAATTAGACGAATTCTAATTTTAACAAATCTGTACTGCATCCGCATCCACATCCACTTGAGGGGTGACATCTGCATCTTCATAGACATCCACCTAAGATTCGACATCCCATATAGCCCCCAGTTTGGCCATATGGATGTCTCAATAAGATTAAAATTAAAGATGTTTTTTTTCACATTATAATTATTATTATTATTATTATTATTATTATTATTATTATTATTATTATTATTATTATTATTATTATTATTATTATTATTGTTTGTAATAGTGGTAGGAATAGTAGCTTAGGTTACTTTAATTTTAGCTACAATATAAACCTTTAAATAATTTTCTATTTCTAATAATTGAACACTGTCTCCGGGGGCTTTCCAGTTCACCAACTGGAGCCCTCCCACGGCTCACAAGCTGATACACAAATAATAAAACACGAAGCCTTGTATTCTGTCATATACACAAAAGAACTTCTATTTGATGTTTTTGAGCTCAGCAGGAATTTCCCCGAACCGTTATAACAAAAACTGAGCTTCACTCTTTTCTATGGGCATAAAGGTAAAGAATCCACGAAAAAATCTCTAAACCAATGTCACTTTCCCGGAAAAGAAATATTAGATCACTTTCATAAATAATAATAATAATAATAATAATAATAATAATAATAATAATAATAATAATAATAATAATAATAATAATAATAATAATAATAATAATAATAATAAATTATATGTACAAAAAGTAAAACGTAATGATACATTGGTCTCTATAAATAAGCCAAATTATTCCTAATTTTCGCCCAAATTTTAAAACTTTAAAAATATATAATTTTTCTCTATCCAAATGAATCTAATAATTATTTTATAAAAAATTCTTAAAATTGCGGTCTACTGGACCAGTAATAATCATTAATTTTATTTTTCATAGTGAAAATAAAATAAAAAAAAATGTCGTACGTATTTATTACAGAGATAATTTAATTCGAGATTCCAATTTTTAACTTTTTAACTTTCTCCAATTTTTAATAAAGGAAAAATGTAATTTTCTTCGACAAAATATGGTGTGGAGCTACATTTTGACATTTTCGTCTTTGCCCTTATTAATAAAGACTCGCATCAGATATTTTTTTTTCCCTTGATGCTCTCCTTTTTTTTTTTTTTTTTTCACTTTTACATTATTTAGGTCATGTTGATTAATCGATTACTGTGTCTTCCATTTATAGGTCACATCGATTATTCGATATTTATGAAAATAATCGATATTGTCTTCCTTTTATAGGTTTTTATCGATTAATCTACAGCGACGAATTTTTTTTTTTTTTTTTGGTGAAATCGAATTATAATGGAAATGTATATTAAGAATTATAATATATATATATATATATATATATATATAAATATATATATATATATATATATATATATATATATATATATATATAATATATATAATTAATATATATTATATATATATATATATATATATATATATATATATATATATATATTATATATATATATTATATATATAGGCCAGCCATCCCGAAGAGGCCAGGCATGTAACTAGAAAACTATAACATCTACAAGAAAATAAATAATTTTTTATTTCAGCAAGGCAATTTCATCGACGAAACTTAAAAAAAAATATATATTTATTCTAATATTTATTAATAAAATCCTTAATATAGTATTAATTTAGACCTGCAAGCCGTACCGGTGTGATCTTGACCTTGAATCCCTTGCTTACTTCACGAGAGCACGAGTTTACCAAATATTATTTTAATTTTACGCCTTTGGAGAAAATGTTATTTTTTTCTTTTTATATCCTTTTTAGGGGGTTCGAGCCGACGGAGGGACAGAGGAGGGACGAAGTCCCCCCCGTCGTCCCCCGGTAGGCCGAGAAACCCCGACTCTTTCCATCTTTAACTTTTACCCGTGAGATATTCTTTAGTTAAAAAAAAAATTCAACATTTGGCACCTTGCGGCGCTCCCTCGGAGTCTCGAGCTACTTCGTATTCTCAAAAACCGTAATTTTTCCAACATTTTTAAACAATTTTAATTTTTTAAAAAGCGTTATTTTTTTTATTTATTTTTTATTGCTTTTTTTTAAAATTGTTCCCTTGATTAATAAAATGATATTTATTTCTGTAGCTGTTATAGTTTTTTATTTTACATGCCTGGCCTCTTCGGGATACTGTCATATATATATATATATATATATATATATATATATATATATATATATATATATATATATATATATATATATATATATATACTATATAATATATATATATATATATAATATATATATATATATATATACATATATATATATATATATATCCAAACTAAAGAAGTTACCCGCATGATATCTCTAAAACTAAGATAGGTACAAGAAAACTGATAACATATATGGAATCAGCGTATGAAATTTATATGGAAAATATATATATATATATATATATATATATATATATATATATATATATATATATATATATATTACTATATATATATATATATATATTATATATATATATATATAATATATATATATATAATATATTATATATATATATATATATATAATATAAATATATAAATATATATATATATATAATATACTAATATATATATAGATATATATCATATATATAATATATATTATATTATATATATAATATATATATATATATATAAAGAGAGAGAGAGAGAGAGAGAGGAGAGAGAGAGAGAACCCGGTAGTAAAAATTTACTAGAGTTCGCCGTCTGATATTATAATATACATATATACTATTATATATATAATATATATATAATAATATATATTATATAATATATATATATATATATATATATATTATATATATATATAATATATATAATATATATAATATATATCAGCGGAGGAATAGTAAATTTATACACTCGGCCTCCCTCTCTCTCTTATCTCTCTCCTCTTCTCTCTCTCTCTTCTCTATATATATATAATATATATATAAATATATAATATATATATACTTTATATATATATTTCATATATATATCATATAAATATAAGATTATAATAATTAATATTTAGTATATATTTTCATTAGAATATTTAGTTATTGCTATTTTATGTTTTCTTTAATTTATATTTAATTCGATGGTTAATTGTTATATTTTTCTTTCATTATTTTATTTTATTATTATTTATTTTTATATTATTGTTATTGTATTTTTTATGCTAAATTTTAGTTTCTTCATTATTTTTTATTGAATAAATATTGTATACTTTAAAAATATTACTTAAATGCAATAAAGATACCAAAGGTAATTGGTGAAAATAAAGACATTGAAATTAATTTTATTTTTTATTTTATTTTTTTTATCCTAAATGTGAATTAAGAACAAATAAATGTTTATTTTATTTTTTTTTAAATAAAACGAGTGTTTTATTAGATTCCTAGAAAAAATAAATTGTAAAAAATTATATTCACTAATGTGTGTATACTGTCTCAAAATTTTCTACCCCGCCTTTTTGGGAAATCCTCATTACTTGGCATGGGCCGCATGCTCAGAGGAAAAATAACAAGAAAATTTTGATTGTCAATATACTAGGATTCGAAAATAAAGATATCGATAATAGTTATTATTCTTTTAACGCTTCTATTTACAATAAATTCGGATATATATTTAATTTGCATTCTCGAGCAGCCAACGTGAATAATAATTTTGCTAGTCGGTACGATGCTTGCGGTAACTTGACCGCCTGCCTTTCTGAGAAGTTTAGCTCTGTAAACAGGTGGGCGTGCATGAAATTGTTCACAACGAAAACACTGAAAACTTGCGGAAACTTAACAGAAATGCAGTTACAGTGAGCGGAGAGAAACGCATTTCGCTTCTTTGTTTAAAATTCATTCAATGTCTCGTGATTCTAATTAATTTGGAAAGAAAAATGACGAAAAATGATGATTTTTTCTGTTATTAGAGTAAATCATAATCGTTCAGTTTTTAAAATGTCTGAAAATGACTGCTAGTTTTCAATTATTAATTGAAATTCTTTAACTGGTAACCTTATTTAATTAAACTACATAAATTAGTGCATTAAAAATGTTTGGGTTGCAGAATGTGTTATTGAATGATTTTACAAAAAATTGTCCAAGAATGAACAATTTACGTATAAAAAATAGTGATAGACCCATAACTTAATATAATAATAATAATAATAATAATAATAATAAAATAATAATAATAATAATAATAATAATAATAATAATAATAATAATAATAATAATAATAATAATAATAATAATAATAATAATAATAATAATAATAATAATAATAATAATAATAATAATAATAATAATAATAATAATAATAATAATAATAAAAAGTGAAAAAAAAATTGTTTACGATGGTATAAGCTTGTCACCTAAAGTGACATGGTTGTAAGTTGTGGGGTAATTATATAGATATTCATTTCAGATTTGCAAGTTAAGGGCTTTGTATTTCTTTAAATCTTCTTAATTGTTTATAAATAAGTAGTTATATATTTAGAGTTATTTATATATACTTATATTTACATATTGTATCTTATATATGTATTATATATATATATATATATATATAATATATATATAAAGGAAGGGAAGGTGTTGGTCTTGTTTGTAGTATCTCTTCTGCTTGCCCCTTCGCTTCACTCTCGTCTCTCTCTTGTAGTAGGATATTAAAACTTATTTTTTATTTGAATTTTTGCTGAATAATTTATTGAAAACACTGTCTACTATATTTTGGAATGCACGTTTTGAAGTGGGGTTAGTTCTAAAATCCTTAAACAATCCAAATTGTGATTGTACATATATTTATTGGCAAAGTTTTTAAATTTTTAATTGATATCGATGAAATTAGTGACTTTGCAAATATTAGTAACTATGGATCTATGGTTCACGAACTTCCTCTCTAACTGGATTGAAAAATCATCAAGAAAAGAAATTGCAATTGCTCTTTATGTCTTTTCATATTACATTGATTCTCACATTTTCATTTCGTTCATTAACAGGAAGCAGTAGTTCTGTTGCGACTTCCAAAATGCTTGAAAATATTTCATCGATGCTAGCTTGAAATTTATTCAAAATAAACATCACATTTTTAATATGATTAAGAGCAGTTGCTCTCACTAACTATGGAGATTGCAATATATTACATAGTGGAAGAGTGAAGGAGACTAAAATTGAAGTCAAAATAAACTTATAACAAATTTGCTTTGATTACAGATTTCAAAAGATCTGAGGTTTTCTTTTGAATAAGGTTTAATATCTTGATCCATTCAAGCTCCTCTAAAGCTTCAACAAATACTTTAAAAATTGCTCTAGATCGTAACAACCCTTCTTAACTTTCCAACAACTTTGGTTTGCCCATTCGTGTGAATTTTGTTCATTTTGTGTCTGTGAAAATCTTTCTTATTTTTCTTATTAAAATAGTAGTCAATATATGAAAATTTTAATACATCGTGAATAGTTACATTCGCAGTGCCATAAAGTTTTGTAATGCGTTGCATTTCACATGGATGTTAACAGCAATGAATATATAACGCCGCTGGATATTTCAGGCAGCTTAAAAACCTCTAAACTTTTTAATAAAATCATTATTTCAACGTACGTAGTACTGCCCTCGCTAAAGATTCTCCTTTAATAATTTCAACAGCCACCTAACCTAAGAAATCTTCACGGACCACAAAAATGTTTCCTCATTTCTATTAATATATACTCTTAATTTGCTTTGATTAATTTTTATTTTTATTTTTTAAAAAATTAAAATTAAGAGAATCAACCAGTTTTGATCTCTTGAATAATTTCGGGAGAATTTGAACCCCTGAACGGCCCTGTCTATGGCCTTATATATATATATATATATATATATATATATATATATATATATATATATATATATATATATATATATATATATATATATATATATATATATATATATATATTGTGTGTATGTATGTAAGAGAGAGAGGGTGCAGTATTAACATAAAAACTATAATATATTAATATATATTCTAACCATATTGCAGAAGAATCTGTATAAGCCCGATCGTTGTCTTAATAATATTTATAATAAGCGTATCCCCAATTCCCAATAAAATTTAACCCTATGAATAATCTTCCCATTGTTTATTGGCCCATAAAACCGTATTTTATTACCGTATAAAACCGTATAGTCTTCGATTAATGCCCATCTCTTTACGTACGTCGTAGAAATCATTCTTTATGTTATGATCTTATGTACCCATAGATGAAAAGGGATTTTTTTAATAAACGAGAAGTGTCTTCGGTTATGTGTTTGCCGTGTAATTACCATCTGAAAAAGGAGAAAAAGATATATAATATATCTATATAATCAAAAAGTAGCTTCTAAAACTTATAGCCTTATAAAAGTCATTGGAATCCGGTTTCACTGGGCTCCCTTCCTTTCCATTCCGTTACTCTCTCTTTCTCTCTCTCCTCCTCCTCTCTCTCTCTTTCTCTTTCCTCTCTTCCATACTTCTTTCTATATATATATATATATATATATATATATATATATATACTCATATATATATATATATATATATTTCTCCTATATATATATATATATATATGTGTGGGAATCTTTTGGCAGGATAAATCAAAGGAATTTCACATAATTAAATTTTCAGTTTTAAATGTGTGTGTGATATATATATATATATATATATATATATACTATATATATATATATATATATATATATAATACTCTTTATATATATATATATATATATATATATATATATACTATATATATATATATATATATATATATATATATATATATATATATATATATATATATATATATATATATATATATATATATATTACATGTACCAACACGCCCTTTTCAAAAGGAGAGG
Source organism: Trachelipus rathkii (assembly GCA_015478945.1). Lineage (NCBI taxonomy): Eukaryota > Metazoa > Arthropoda > Malacostraca > Isopoda > Trachelipodidae > Trachelipus > Trachelipus rathkii. The sequence goes on along the minus strand of JABUQX010053971.1, from coordinate 10,879 downwards.
GCAAAAAAAACAAATTCATAAACAAAAAAATTACAAAAAGAAAAACAAAAATTAAAATAAATGGAAAGTAAAACCACCCTTACCCTGTCCCTTGTGTGTCCCTTGTGTCCTGGCTTGTCCCTTGTGTCCTGGCTAACCTGAGAATTCCCTCAGGTGGGACTTAAATAGAGATTGAATATTGCAGGGGGATATAGAAGATGACTCTCCTTCCTCTTCCTTCCATTCTCTCTCCTCTCCTCTCTCCTCTCTTTCTCTCCTCTCTCTCCTCTTTCTTCTCTCCTCCTCCTCTTTCTTGTGTGGATGTTTATATATATATTTGAATTGATGTTGCAATTAATTGTATGACATTTTAAAAGGCAACAAAAGAAAAAAATTAAAATAAAATTTCATGTAGCTACTCCGTTAAATGTCATTAAATGTCACTGATTTTGACCCGTTCCTGAAATTCCCATTTCTGGTGGGTGTTTCTTGGGCTTCCGTCCTATTTCTACCAGGGAAGATATATATAAAAAAATATTATTTTAATTTAGTGTGAAACAATGTTGATTCTAAATAAGCAATGACCAGTTGAAATTGCGAATCAGGTAAAGATAAGAACACCCAAATCGGTGGGTTGCCAGAATTCTCCTATTGGTCGCAATTTATGATTAACTTAATATCTCTTTATTGGTCCAGATTTCAATCATGGTTAAATTGTTCAAGTTTTAAAATACTTTTACAAAATTAAAAAAAGTATTTATTAATAATAAAAAATTTAAAAATAATATTTAAAATAAAATATGAAAAATAGCTTCACAAGATTATTTAATTATTATTGAAATCTAGCATACATCGATTTGGGTGTCCTCATCTTTACCTGACTCGGAACTGTATACATGA
>JABUQX010053971.1:0-5000 GCA_015478945.1 Trachelipus rathkii | reverse complement strand
GTGGACTAAAAGGTCTTAAGATAAATCCAGGTAAAAGAGAAAAGTGTTAGTGTTTGAGGAGGAGAAACAAATGAGGATAGGGTTAAGAGATTAGAAATTAGGAGGTGTAAGTAATAGAAATAAAAAGTTTTTCAGATATTTAAGGGATGGTTAGGTAGGAAGGAGGATGAAGGAAGAGATAGATCACAGAGTAGGAGAAAGGAATAAAGGCATTGAGTGAGGTCTGAGGGAATTATGAAGAGGTTATCAAACTTTCAGGCAAAGTATGTTTAAATTGTGTTCAACGGTACTATATAGGTGTGAAATGGGGTTAGTCGATCCGCGCGTCCAGCTAAAGATCAGGATAAGCAAATATCTCAGAGTCATCCGCGTCCGTCAAATATCCGAAATAGTCGGCGCATCGTTCATCGCTCGGCGTCATCGTTCGTTTCTCGGCATCGGCGTCCGTCGTCCGTTCGAGCTCGAAGATCAGCGTCGATCGATCAATCATCGGCGAATAAATCGGCATCAAATCTTTCATCAGAAAGTCAATCCGTCCGTCTCTCCGTCCTTCTCCTCTCTCTCTCTCTCTCTCTCTCCTCTCTCCTCCTCTCTCTCTCTCTCTCTCTCTCTCTCTCTCTCTCTCTCATTCTCTTTCTCTTTCTAGCCTCACTCTTTCTGTATGTATGTATGTATGTGTGTGTGTGTTATATATATTTATATATATATATATAACCGATTTTAAAAGGCCGAAGGGATATCAAATTGCATCGGAGTCGGGAAGAACCAGAATCCAATGTCAAATCATAGGCCAACATGCTCCGACACACATCGTTTGAAAGTGGTGTGAATGTCTGTCAAAGGGAGTTTGAAAATATATATATATATATGAAGTAAGTGTGTTGCAGACTTTACCAATGGAGTATATGAAAGATTAGCAAAGCGGTTAAGTATGGGTTAGCGAATTGGGTAGAAGGATGGATGAGACTGTGCGGAAAGGCAAGTCTCACGGGCTCTCTTCAAAGGAGGAGGTACTCGAAGAGAGAGTTCAGAAGAGGAGTGTTCATTGTAGGTGCGGTAATACAAGAAGAGTGATGCAACAGTTCGATGACTCGAAAGAGATTAAAGAGAGTAAAGGAGAGTAGAAGAGATCAAAGAGAGTTAAGGAGAGTGGAAGAGATAAAAAAGAGAGTTAAGGAGAGTAGAAGAGATAACAAAGAGAGTAAAGGAGAGTAGAAGAGATAACAAAGAGAGTAAAGGAGAATAGAAGAGATAACAATTGGAAAAGCCCAAGATGGACCTTTGAAGAACAGGAGTTTGTGCAACCAACCCAGACCAGATATGTGACGCTTACTCCGTACAAGGGTCGAACAACGTCCCTACGCAGAACAAGCAACTGGGGTGGTGAGAAGTTCCGAAGGCGCCTCAGAATATACAACCTCTTAGAAGCTTGTTTAGAAAGGGGATTTTTTTTTCTGAGAGCGGACCTCACCAACAAAGGGCATATGCCGTTCCTCCAGGCAGACAAAAAACTGCCCTTCAGGCTACCACGAGCTCAAGGCAAGTGAACCCACCTGCACGAGAGCCCGTGATACTCTCCCTTAGAAAGGGGAATAATGTGATCTTTATAATTAATATGACGTGAAAAGGAAACGCCAAGAATGTTAAGTACAGAGAATGTTAAGTACAGAGAATGTTAAGTACAGAGAATGTTAAGTACAGGCTAAGGTTTGAGTTGTGTGTTTTCGAAGATTATATCGAGTAAATAAATGAAGAAATTGTGTTACCACTACTGGATACCAGTCCCCTACTTTCTTAAACACTCATATATATACATTAGTAATTAATTAAATTATCACTTGGCAACTCTGAAGGTGATATTTTATTGGTTAATTGAAATCTCTGACATGCCTTTCTAAATAGGCAAATTAACCACTTCTCTTTTTATTATTTATAAAAACAAATAACATTCTTTTCACATCATATCGTGAAAAAAGAAATTCTTATTTCATAATAAAATTTTAATAGTTTACTTTTTACCAATATAAATAAAAAATCAGCTAGTCACTTTTCTTCACATGGTACTTGAGTAGTATGGGGTGTACTACCGATTGCATATTCAGATTAAAGACAGATCTGTCCTTATTATGGCAACCACGAGATACCGACCATTACTTTAAAAAAAAAGGATATATTTTTGCACCTAAAGTCCGACTTTGGAGTCATAGAGTCTTAAATATAAGGCTGCGAACCCCTATTTCCCCCTGTTTTAGGTATTCGGAGTCGCACTTTCAAGCTTTTTAAGTACGCGATATCCGACATTCGCTGCCGATCAAGGCATGAGACACGGTCAACGATCCTTCAAAGATCCTTTTTAGCTACTCTTTTAGCTACTTTTCGAAAAAATCTGCAACCTTAAGATTTAGCAACACTTTGTTTCCAAAGGGCTTATTATCGGGTTATGGGATTCTCACTGGGCTAAAGTAACTGGAAGCGGAGCCGGTACCGAAGTAGGTACCGGTGTCTGAGCCGATACCGTTACCGGAACTGTACCCATAGGCGTTGGGTTGGGAAAATTTGGGGGGAAGTTAGAAGTTTTTTTGCAAATTTCCACCATATTTACCTTCAAAAACTAAAATTTTAATAGTATATATAGAATTCCTGAAATTTTCGGGGGTATTCTGATCATGAAATCCCCCCACCATAAACCCTACCCTCCTATGTTATATGTCGAAGTAGAGATCCATTCACGAACTACACTGCACTCGGTTTCACACCCAAGAATTAATTAAAATTCTATTCCTCGCCGTGGCAAGAAATTTCTCAGCAGAAATTACATTAATCTCTCTCTCTCTCTCTCTCTCTCTCTCTCTCTCTCTCTCTCTCTCTCTCTCTCTCTCTCTCTCTCTCTCTCTCTCTCTCTCTCTCTCTCTCTCTCTCTCTCTCTCTCTCTCTCTCTCTCTCTCTCTCTCTCTCTACTAAAATAGTTAATTCCAACTTTGCTTCTTCCATCCTCATTTTGCTTCTCCTGACACCAATCCAAATCTATCTTTCCTTTTAAAGCTTCATTCTGCATTCAATCTTTGTGTCTAATTCCACCTTACACGATTCCAGAGCTATTTCTTCTTCTTCTTCTTCTTCTTCTTCTTCTTCTTCTTCTTCTTCTTCTTCTTCTTCTTCTTCTTCTTCTTCTTCTTCTTCTTCTTCTTCTTCTCCTTCCAACTCATACATGCGTAACATTGTAATTGCTTCTTTAATGATCTACTTGGTCATAATACTAAGAAGGTGCATGGTTCTAGTGGTTTTTCTCCAGAGGTTCACAAAATTGTTCTTATTTCATTGCCCCAAATCTTGGTAAACTGCTTCCATCTGTCTATCAAGTTATTCCTTCAAACCTTTCCTCAATCTTATTCCTTCAAATCTTGCCACCGAACATCTTTCCTCAATCTACGAAGAGCGTTTCTCCTCAATCTTCTGTTCTAATCTCTGTCGTCTTTAAACATTTCATCAATGATCAACTATCTGTCACTTCACCTTCACTTCTCCACTATTTTACTCATCATTCCAACATTATTATTATTATTATTATTATTATTATTATTATTATTATTATTATTATTATTATTATTATTATTATTATTATTATTATTATTATTATTATTATTATTCGTTGTTGATTCCATTCCATTCCATTCCATTCCATTTCCATTCCATTCCATTCCATTCCATTCCATTCCATTCCATTCCATTCCATTCCATTCCATTCCATTCCATTCCATTCCATTCCATTCCATTCCATTCCATTCCATTCCATTCCATTATTCCATTCCATTCCATTCCATTCCATTCCATTCCATTCCATTCCATTCCATTCCATTCCATTCCATTCCATTCCATTCCATTCCATTTTCCATTCCATTCCATTCCATTCCATTCCATTCCATTCCATTCCATTCCATTCCATTCCATTCCATTCCATTCCATTCCATTCCATTCCATTCCATTCCATTCCATTCCATTCCATTCCATTCCATTCCATTCCATTCCATTCCATTCCATTCCATTCCATTCCATTTCCATTCCATTCCATTCCATTTCCTTCCATTCCATTCCATTCCATTCCATTCCATTCCATTCCATTCCATTCCATTCCATTATTCCATTCCATTCCATTCCATTCCATTATTGTATTATTATTACTATTATTATTATTATTATTATTATTATTATTATAATTATTATTATTATTATTATTATTATTATTATTATTATTATTATTATTATTATTATTATTATTGTTATTCTTGTATTATTATTATTATTATTATTTATTATGTGTATTATTATTGTTATTATATATTGTAATTAACAATTATGAAATATAAAGAAAGAGTTTATTAATATTACCACGAGAAACACTAAAACTGTGTAGCAATCTAGAAATAGCACCACATCAGATAGGAGGGAAATTGCATCCTAATTTATATGATTTGTGGCATGTTGAGTATTTTAATATACGGGATTGCCTTGGGATGGTTGGAAAATGGAAGAAAAATCCACAAAGGATCTCCAATCTCCAAAGGAATAAGGCTATTTGTTATTATTATTATTATTATTATTATTATTATTATTATTATTATTATTATTATTATTATTATTATTATTATTATTATTATTATTATTATTATTATTATTATTATTATTATTATTATTATTATTATTATTATTACTTTCATCGCTAGACATTTTTCGGATTAATTTAAAACAAATTATTTTGTATGAAACTTAAATATTCAGATTTTTTCTTTTTAAAAATGCTTAACGTAAAGACCTTTTCCTTTTATGCTTTCCCATAAACATATTTAAAAAAAAAAAAAAGACAAATGAAAAAAAAATAAGTTTGATATATGATTTAATTGAATTTTTTAAATGATTGTCAATATAAAAAAAAATGTTAAATCTAGCATTAAACAAAAAAAATTAAATTTAAATTTTAAAATTAATTATTTATTTTTCATTTA
>JABUQX010053970.1:15000-29646 GCA_015478945.1 Trachelipus rathkii | reverse complement strand
TATAATATATCAAGCGAACACAATGCCCCGCCATTGCTGCAGGGTGGTGTTGGGTTAGTTGAAATGTTTTGAGCTTATCAACACCATCGTTCACGAAAAACAAGATTTGATAGAAGGAGGTTTTCAGCCCCTTGCTATCAGATCGAAGAGAATTTTAAAATTTTCTAGAAACTAAAGTTTCAAATTTTCTTCTTTTTTTAATTTTTGCCATATATTTAAGTGCATTAAGTGGTATATATATATATTATATATTTTATATAGTATAATATATATATATATATTATATATATTATAATACTTATATAATATATTATTATATATATATATATATATATATAATTATATATATATATGGATGAAATAAATATTATCCGCAATTGTCTGATAGTTTCCCTAGCTATTTCTGACCTACTGTATGTTAATTATAGGTGTTTTCGCTTTTGCATTTGTGCTTTAAGAAACGTAAGAAATGCGCGAGTTTGTATCTTTTTTGTTTAAAATTTGCTCAAAATCGTAGGAAATGACTTTACCAAAGCGAAGGGAATTACCTTAATTTCTATAAGCGTTGGCTTATTCCTGTATGAGGCGTGGTATTGTCTGAAGTTAGCACGTTTTTGTACGAAATGTGGTAAACCCAAAAAAATGAAGGCGCGGTAGGCCCGTTTGAATTATCAAATATTTCAAATTCAATAAAAATCAGTTTTTAAATCTTATTTCTTCCCAAATCGAATTCAGGTTCAAGTATCAAGTTACTGCAAATTTGTTTTGTAATAAAAACCATTTGTTATTTTTTTTTTAATGTCTGTTTATCCGATATCGACGGGGGCGATGTCCAATCACAACAGCTGAATATCCAATTTGTTTGCAAGCCAAAGTAAGGCGTTGTTTCGTTTTTGCACACGAAATTCAGGGCACTTAGTATAGAGGCAATCAGGGTGCCAAAGAAGGTCTTCAGGATGCAAGTGTAGGTTTTTTAAAAGTGTTTTTATATAAATAAAAAGATTCCAAAATTTTTATGCATTTCATCTGTAGAAGAATTTTTAAAAATTGCGAGAATTTTCTTGAAGAGAAATATAGGGTGCATTACCTCTTGATGGTCATACGTGATCTCTGACAGCTAAAATTCTCTGGTTGAGAGATGGTGAGATTAGTTCGAAAGGAAATGAAATCAAATGCCCATGTGATTGATGGCTCGCATCTTTAGTTATAGGAAAGTTTGACCTACATAGTCGATGTTACAGTCGGCACATTTATTTGTAAACGATGTGTGACCTCAAGTTCATGGGAATGCTTCTTTAATCTTAAAAGAAACTGCCAATTGAGTTTTGTTAATAAAGATATAAGAACTTGGATTTGGGAAAGTTTTTGTTGAAGATGTTTCTAAATCTGAAAGTGAAGATCATTGGAAGGGGTCCAATGTGGCAAGGCGAGCATAGAACAGGAAGTTTAGAAACGATTCATATGCGAGTAGTATTTAGGGCAACAAGGTTATTCGAGAGAAACGAGTAAACAAAAAGTTTATTCAAAAAATGTGTGTGAGGGATAAAAGCTAAAGCTAGAAAATTTACGGAGAAAGGTGATTTCTTCATGGAAAAACTTCCAATCAGAAAAGAATAACAAAGGTTTGTGTATGCGGGACCTTAGAGCAGCAATTTTATGTATCGAAAGAGGAAGATAGAAAAAAGTTAAGAGAGAAATTAGTCCCAAGTAAAGTGATTAATGGGCTTGCGATAAATAGAAGGTAGCAAGTCCACTAATGACTTTTACTGTGGGACTAATTTCTTTTAGTGATATGTTCGCCTTTAAGTAAGTAAATGTGTAATTAATACGAAGCGCGTTTACGATAGAATGGAAAGTTTTGGTGATTTTCGTTGGCTTTTGAATTAATTTAGACGGTCTTCCGTTTTGTTCATTGTCATTTTTTGTTTACGCCGACAAGAAATGCTCGCCCAGTTTTACACTAATTTGCTTGTGGTTAAACGACCACGAGTGGTTCGTCATGCTAGGTTGATAGACTATATGTGTTTGGTACAAACAATTGGATAGATTCGTTCATATTTATTGATCTTCAGGTTTGTGTAGGTGGAAGAGCACTGCGTGGTTTTTAGAAGTAAACAGGAGATGTTAGAAAGAAAGAAGCAACAAAAGGGAAATAAAAAAAAAATAAAACAAAATGGGGACTCAGTGGAAATAAAATTGATCAACTATTTGTGGATGGAGTATATCCATTTGGAAGAAATTAAGATAGGGGAAGCCCATCTTGATGTATGAAAACATTCATTCATGTTCAGGATACAATTCAAGCCGCCAGTCTTGTTTGTTGTGACAAATATATGTTTAGATACGTTTTGTTAGAAGAGAATGTTCGACAGTAAATTCAGTAAGCGAATGAGGGGAAATAAGAATATGAATTCCCTTTCAGAATTAAGGAAATTTCTTACGTTTGGTGAGCATTTCTTCGATTTTTCCGTACGTTTAACAAAAAACGAACGCAAACTCGAGCATTTCTTAATTTTCGTAAGAATTTTATCGTCAACCCAAAATCGCAAAAACGGAAAAGGACTTTATATAGTAATATATATATAGGTAGTAAATATATATATATATATAATTAATTTGCTAACTTTTCTTAATCTAGGTATTATTCGTAACTGATATATATATATTATAACGGCAGGCATAAATATAGCTAGATTTATATTTACTGAGATAAAGTTATATTTATATATTTTAAGTTAATATGATACCTAGAGTTTATAGGTCACGGGACCATAGGTGATTATATCTCTACTAAGTTATATATCATATATATATATATATTATATATTTATTGGTTATATGGCATAAATTTCACTTTCCATTTTCCATGGGAGTCGGGAGTCGGAGTCGGAATTCAGCTTTTTAAAATATCGAGCGTCAGAGTCGGTTGTTTATTTAATATTCGACTCTGGGTAAGTCGTGGTAGTCGGGAGTCGATTTTATTTTTTTTGCTCCTGTACTTCGCGCCTCCATCTTCAAATAGCTGATTTATATATATTATTATTATATATATATTATATATTATATATATATATATATTAAATAAATTAATAATATAATGATTATATAATATATATATATTTGTCTATTATCCTAATATATTATATATATTTTTAATAATTATTAAGTTATTATTATTATTTCTATACTATGGGTGAAGTAACTTGAATCAATGATATATATATTTTAGTAATGAACCAATACCTCGTAAACAATCATCATTTTCTCGAACAAGAGACGGCACAGACCATCTCAACGTACTTTTCACAGTTTTTACTCCCTTCTTCTTTCACAGAACTAACGCACAATTCTCTAATACGGTTCGTTTCCTCATTTTATCAATTTCTTTCTCACACCTAACACACCCCTAAGATTGTCCATCTGAACACAAATGTACTTTAGATCTATACCTCTTATTCCAATCCATAGTTTCGCTATTATACATTAAACACCGGTAGCAACACACTCTCATGCAGAACCCTAGGCCACTCAAGACTTAGTCCTTTCACATCCACCAACGATTTAATTGCACAAACCACTTTTTCCTGCCATTCACAAACTTTCCTACTACACTCTGCCATCATCGTTCCTTTTCATCCAACAATATCCTAAATATTGAACTCAGACACTTATTCCAGCTTGCTCACCATCTAGCATAACTTCACATGACGGACGTGGTCCCTTCACTCACAAACCATAAACCTCTACTCTTATATCTACATTACTTCTCAAAAACCCCTCTTTTACACACCCTTCGCAGAATCTCTCTACAAATACATACGGCAGAAATCTCCTTCAGATCTCACCCACACATAACCCAAATCATTTCCGCATATAATAGGTAGCGGAGCACCTCCAACTTCTCTTCCATTCTTCATCATTCAACACCATTTCTGCCAACCCCAACTCTAATTCTTTCATAACCCCATCCATATACAAAGTTGGAAAACAGGAGAGGCGTATTATACTGTGAATAAACTTATCAACGCTGCTTCTGTACTCCTAGTCGTGAGAAATTATATTAAACCAATCACTATTTAAACTCTTTTATCATATATTTCTTACACACCCTTCTTTATCATCATACATACCTTTGATTCCATTCAGAAAGCTACCACCATCACCATATTCACAACACCTGCCATAGAGCATTCCTCTATTTAATCTATCAACGGCCTGTTGTCGTAATCCATAAAACTCTTTTTATGAGCGAGAATTTAATTACTCTCTATATCTTTCTCATTTTCTCAATTCTATTTGTTTCAATGTAAAGATCTGATATACACATCCTCTTTTCCACTCCTAAACGCACCTTGTTCTTCACCAATTCAGTCCTTCAAGGTTCAACATCTGAACGTCACACTCTAGTTCATACCAAATTTTAGGTGACCAGCAAATATTCTTTCCTACAACACTCAATTAAAAACTAATTCCCCCTATAATTCCAGCAGTTCCCCTTATCTCCCTTACCCATAAATATAAGGTACTATTACAGCTCTCCTCAAATCCCTTGACGAACTAACTTTGATTTACACAACTTCAAATAAATTTACGAAATCATACATAAATAGTCTCTCCTCCATTCTTGATCATTTTCACCGTAATTTCATCTATGCCTATGTTATGTAATATTAGGACTATTATAATGTAAGGACATTCACCATTTAAGTTTTTGATTTATTTTTGACTGACTTGATGGTATTCATTTCGCCGCATTTTCGAAATCTTACCTGTGACTCACATTTAGAAACTCACTAGTGTACTCCGAGCGTGGACCTCTTGTGATATAGTTGATGTGTTTCCGCACACAGTGTGGCCGCTTCACTTGCGAGCCTGTGGTAGGCGCGGGTCCCTGTATATTTGATCAATATATATATATATATATAAATTATACCAAATTTATACTTTCCTATGTTAATATTTATATCGATATTTTATAATATATAGACTATAACAATTATATAAAGAAATTTTATTAGAGTGTATATATAATATATTAAATATAATATTCCTTAACTTAATTTTATAAATGTTTGCTTCATATATACGGTATTTAGTATTAAAAAATTATTTGATATATTATATATAATAAATATTATATATAAGTTCATTATAATCAACTATTAATAATTTATAAAGTATTTATATATATAACTTACTTAAAATTTGAGTTAAATCGGTTATATATATCACGGTATAGTTTTATAATCAAAGTATAAATATTATATAATACAGCAAATTTAGTCATTATATTCATAATGAATATATAGGTATATAAGGTATAATCTAATTATATTATATATTAGTATATTATACATTATTTGATATATTTTAATATTATATTGATTAATAGTATTAATATATACTATATATATTTGCATATACAGTAATATTTTTTATTAGTATATATATACCTATTATATATATAAGTTTTTGTATGTTTATAATATGTTAGTAATTGTACTCTAACTATTAAATTTTAATCATAATATATATATATACGGTATATTATATTAATATATATATTATATATATATATAATTATATTAAAATATATATATAATTATATAGTATAGTATATATATAATATATATATAATATATATAATATATATATATATTATAAATATATATTATATAATATAATTAATATATATATAATATATAATTATATTATATATATATTTAATAATAATATATATATAATATAATATATATAATATTAATATATATATATATATATTCTGTCTGATGCTTGTAGCGTACCTCACTTACTCCCAATCTTGGGAAGATATAATTAAGAAAAAACAAGAAGAAAGTGGAGATATTATATTAATAATATATATATATATATATATTAATAATACATTATTTATATATATATAATACCTATATAGCAATTTATCACCCCTTTCTATATAATTTATTTATATATTTTAGATTTATATTTGAAGTTTCTAGCAATATACTGTACACATCATACATCATATAATAAAAATATAAATAATTTTATTTGTATTCTTATAATTTATTTTTCAAAATAATTTCATTATTTTATTCATGATTATATAGATCAAATTTACATGAGAATATTTATTTAAAAATATAAATTAAATATATAATATTATTATATAGTTTAATAAAATAAATATGTTATCAAATTTTTATAACTCTATCACATTAGAATTTCAATTTTAATGGTATTATATATATATATCCTATATAAGGATCTTAAACGAATTAAGAGAAAAGCTCTTGAATTTAATTGCACTTTTAACATACCATTATAAATTGCCAACATTTTCATAATAACGTTTTTCTTCGGTTCTTAAAAATGCTAACGTTATCCTAAGAGTTGAACAATTCAAATTACAAAACATTATTATTTTTTAAAATGAAATGGGCTTCTGGGGTGAAAAACATGTTTTATGAGCCCATGTTTTGTTTCATACAGTATCTATTATATACAAAAAGTGTATAACATTAAGCAGAAGAAAAGTATATGCATATACATATATAATAATAGTAACTAATAAAAATAACCATAGTAATAAATAGTATATACAACAGACTTGAAAGAATAATCATTATAAAATATAACTGTAATAATAAGAATAATATAATTAAATAATAATGAACATACAAATAATGATAATAAATAATAATAATATAAAATAATAATAATAATAATAATAATAATAATAAAATATTATGATTATTATTATTAGTTATTTACTTGTCATGGAGAGTGCCAACCAATGAATCCAGAATATCAGTGCATCAGAGTGTAATATCTTTCATACAACATTGCTGTGTACTCCAAGAGATATTTCAGCAAAAGTGGCGAGCTGAGAAATGCCTTCCACCTGGTTTGGTTTAGCGTCACAATAACAAAGAGAAATTAATTATAAAAAACATAAAGTATATTAGACATTAACATTTTACAGGGATTATTTTGAATAATGATGATATCTCACTTAAAGAATTTGGTCTAATATTCAATTCGCATATAAAGTATTCATTAACTCATACTAGGTAGCTATTATCTCATTATTAATTATTATTAGTTAAATATAAAATTATTATTATTTAATAGAATAATTTTATTTTCAAGAATAACCTAATTCTGTCCTTGAAATAATAACATTATGGTAACGGGAATAACTTTCAGGAATAGCCTAATTCTGTCCTTGAAAAATTAAAATCTATAGTAATAAAAGCTTTATAATACTCGTGTTCTTTAACGCTTCTCTATCTCTAATCTATGACTCAGAAAGTTCGAGATTCAAAATCTCAACATCTCTCCTTGTTTTTTTCCTCTTTCTTTTTAGAAATTTCAAAAATGAAATATTCTTTAAACATTCAAATAAAAAATTGATAAATATACAATTGAATATTTTTTTTACTCTAGGTTGTGGAGTCGATACGTTTATGAAGCTTTCATTTAAATAAGACGTTAACATCACAAAAAAAAATACATACTATAGTAACATGGACAATACTTTCAAGAATAACCTATATTCTGTCCTTGAAAAATAAATGCTCATAGAATAACTATACAAAAATAGATAATCAATAAGTAACTTGATTTATAATAAAAAAATTATATATAGAATAACCCAAAGAAATGAACAAATAACATCAAAATGAAACACAAAAAACCTTTCAAGAGAGAGAAAAGATATTGAAAGAAAAAACATTAATAAGATTACAGGATAAAATACAAACTGTTCCTACATATGAGTAAATAAATATTGAGTACAGATGACGTAGTGTCGAGACGATTAACTTTTCAAAGTGGGTACAACTTGCTGATTTTTTGACGAGAGTCTACACTTAAGCAAGTGAACTTTATTGATAGGGATAGTCGTAATAGGGTGCAGATGAGAGGATTTGTTTTGGTAAAATTATATATATATATTATATATATATAGGTTAGTATAATACTCATTATCTGGTTATTATATTATTAATACGAACCCTTAATATTAGTATTTTATATGCATAATGTATAGGAGATGTATTCAATATATATGGGAAATATAACTATAAAATATCGATGTATTTGTTGATTTAAAGTTCTAATAATATTTCTGTACGCAAAATAATATATTTCTATTTAAGAAAAAGTGAAAAATGTGTAAAAGGGCGAATGTTTTGCTTATCTATATTATATTGAGCACAAGAAATATTAGCTCTATTACCATTTTTCGAGACGACCCTTAGAAGTGGAAGATCTCTCACTCTTCTGGATAGACAGTTGATAATACTATAGCAGCAAATCATGAACTGGAGTAAGGAGTGAAAAAAAAAGTTCTTACGGCAGTGGTGTCCCAGTGAGCCTCATTAAATCTTTTAGAAGCTATATTTGAATGGAAAACTGTGAAAGAACATTTTAATGTTATTCAGATATCCGTGAATCTATATGAAGAAAAAAAAGAAAGTATATTAGGTTGTGATACAATTAAATGTCTCTTATTCTAGTGAGCCGATACGCTTTGCATCCAACGTTGTACAGATGAAAAGTTATCTCTTCGTGTGTTATGAGCATTCTCTTTCAAATGATAGATATATGTGAGAGATCACAGAACTCTTTCGTAGTTTCCAACACTCATTATTTTATCTCTCTTCTTAATGGGGGGACAGAATGAAAGATTAGAATTTAGCATGAATAACAATTGTATAGGAATTATATCAATTGTTATAAAAAACAAGATAAGCTACTTTTGGACGTTGAAATGGTGGTACAAGAAACCTTACGTTAGTTTTGAAAGATGAAAATGGATTCTCCTTGATACAGATGATTATCTGACAATTATATATTTTTTAACAGACTTCCCTATTATTCATAATTATTTTATTTTGCAATAACAATATATTCCGAGTGGAGCATTTTTATCAAGACAGTAGAGTTAGTTGGTAGCAATTTATTAATATCAGGAGAATACAAGATCATATTTGTAAAAAATTATTCTATCTCAAAAGAAAAAGACCTAATCACAGAAAAGTAGTATTGAGCGAAGATTAGTGTAGAGGGTGGATTCAAATGAGAGACAACGAAAGCAATGGAGATCGGGAAAAAAGGGTTGTTGGGATAAAATATCTCCCAAGATAAAAAAAGACAGAGGCTGAAAACTTTGTATATTGAAAAACATTAGTAGTGACAGTGGCGCCGAGAGTCAGCACACGTCCATGTGAAGTTCTACTACCGGGTCCCTTCTTGTCAAAGGTTATGAAAATTGAAGGCACATTCAGGTATTATTATTATTATTATTATTATTATTATTATTATTATTATTATTATTATTATTATTATTATTACCATCTTCCCTTAGAAAAATTGTTCAGCTTGCCAGTGCCAGTTGAGCTAAGGTTCTCCTTCCAGCTTCCTCTATCTTGCGTTACCTATTTCTCTATTAAGGTTTGCTTTGTTGGGAGTATGCGTCTTCTCAACGAATCCACCACAGAGTTCTTCGATCTCCTCCTCTTCGTCTGACTCTTTCCGGCATCTAGTCCCATCCACTCTTTCATTCTACTCTACTCATAGGCTTCCTCTTCATATGTCCCCACTATTTCAATCCATGAGATGTTTTAGGAGTTTCACTCTAATTCTTCATCCAACTCTACTGGTTTTGTCCACTATAGTCATAAGGACATTCATCTCCGCCGTCTGTATTCTTCTTCCTCCTTTTTTGTGGTACTTCAGCTCCATACAACAAATAAATGTCAATACGCTATTGTATATTACCTTCTTAACTTCCATATCAATTTCTTGATATCTCCCGATGGGGTACAGTGTTCCCACTGCCCTACCGTAATGTACCATTCTGTCAGTAGTCACCTTGGCGTTTCCTTCTTTTTCAGTAAAAACTTTCTTCGAAGAAATTTATAACATTCAACATCTTTGATATCCTTTCCTTCCACCTCCACATTCAACCTTTCCTCCTCTTCTTCTTTACTCACAGTCAGAATATTTGTATTATCTACAAGCATCTTCAATCCAGTCTCCATCAACTTGTTTAAGAAACGAAGAACTACTTTTCTTAGATTCTACTAATTGTGATTCGAGTAAGCCAAATAATAATCAGCATATGACATAATGACTCTCAAAGTCACGCATTTCTTCTCTTACTTTTTTTTATGGTATTTAAATTTGCTATAAACAATATCGGTGATAAAACGCCATTTTGCTTAACTCCCATTCTTGCATATAACCATTCTTAGTTTCTGAGTTTTTCTTACAATGCATTCACAGATCTCGTATATACTTTTAGGACCTCTCTTTAATTTCAGAATCACTCCATAATTTCTATTTAAGACTTTCTCATATTTTTGTGGGGCCTTGAATCAAATAAAACATACATTGTGCGGACATTGTCGTAACCTTTACAAATGTATAATACCTGGTACAATGTAGCACAACAATGCACATCAAAACGAGCTGTAATACTGTGCTACACAAGATTACTTAAGTGGTACTTTGCTTGCTCTGTGACTGGCAAAGAGTTCAATGATACTGGAAAAATCAATGGCTCTTGACAACAATGCCTCAGAAGCTGAGGCTATTTAGTCTATCTTGGCACATTGTGGCTTGAAATACAGTTTTGATCCTTGGTATAGTTCTGAATGAACGGAATGAACGTTCATCTTATGCAACAGTGACAGTTATTGTGCAGAATAATCTCAGCACCCTAAGCAGGCTACGGAATAGTGCGTCAAGCTTCAGCTCATGAAGCTTGTTTGGTAGTTGCAGTGGACTAAGTAGTGAATCTCCCAGATTGTCAGTGTGAATGGACTTTAAATGAAGCACTATTTCCTTAACTTCATCGGAAAAAGGTCCAAAATTTTTGTCAGCTTTTGTGCACTGCTTTGTAGATTCTCTTCCAAACTCATATCCTTCCATGTCACCCCAAACAACTTAATAAACTCTCTACAGCTTCATAATGTTGTCAAATTTGATATAACAGAGCTCATAAGTGGATAGAAAACTGTTCTCCTGAATGGGTTCTCAGAACAATCTCTTTTGCCTTTTCAGTTGTTCCATTTGCAAATCTTTGCCTACTTTCGGCGTTTGCTTTTAGTAAAAACAAAGGTTGAATAAACGCTGCATTTTTCCGTCAGCAGTCAATTGGCCAATTTTCCCCAACTCCTCAATTAGACTTTTCACATTTGATACTTCAACATCAAGTATGCTGCTCCTTGCAAGTAGCACAGCTGTTACGTAGTTGATGATAGTTAAACTTTTCAGCCCTATTACTCCCAATATGATATTCAAAATTGGCTATACATTTTATAATTTCACCAATATCTGATTGAATTTCTAGATTCAAATTTAGGTCAAGAACAGCAAAAAGACCACTCTATATAGATGTCATGTCCTTGTTAAAGGCTTTCACACTATCAGTACAAGGTAACCATCTGGTGTTTGATAGTCTATGCAGTAAATGCTGGCACAGTCTTTCAACAGAGTTCCACCTTTGTGGAAATACCATAAATATTGCATATACCTTCTGTAAGTGACCATTCTCTGGATGTATAGAAGATGGTCAGTGTCCGTTTGTTGAAATAGGGCTTTCCAAACACTATCAGATACAAGGTAACCGCATCTGGGTGTTTGATAGTCTAAATAGCAGCTACACATGGCTGGCGATCAGTCTTATTCAACAATTCCCCGACCTACTTGTGAAAATAACGCACTTAAATATTGGCATTAGGTTGCTTCTGGCAGATGTTAAGGATAAACGGGAAGACTGGGTAACTACTCACCAGCGTACCATCACAAAGGTTCGAACTGTGACAAGCATAATTGATGGCCGAGAACACAAGATCAAGGAGGGTATATATATACTCACTCGATATAAGTATGTATATAGTATAAGTATTATAGATATCTCGTACATAAATATGAATATAAGGTAAGTGGTTATAGTATAGTAAGGTGTAACATATTTATGTATTATATAAATATATAAATATAGTATGAACAACTAGTAGTATATATATAGTAATATATATAAAGTGAGTAGACGTATAGTCGGTATATAGTAGTGATAAGTTCATATAGGGGAGATATTACGTATATATAAGTATAGTAGGTAACAGCAAAGTTAAACCCTAACTCTCTATGCAACCGACGAACTAAACTCGTGAAATTTAAAAATCAATAAGAACGGTAAAAAAAATAGAAAAAAATAAAACGAATGTAACAAAGATTTTAAAAAAGAGAACTAAGATTAAAAATTAACAAACACCACGCTTTCAACCCCTTCACCTGGAGGTTTTTATTCAAGGAATTGCAAACTATAATAGAATGAATTATAATATGAATACTGGACAGCTTTAGTTGGTTTGACCAAACTCTTACTGTATTTTTCCAAGAAGCCCTTTATAACGGTTTTCATCCATTAATAAATTATTTAACAGGTTATTTTTTTGTTGAAATTTGTGTTTTTTATAATAAATGATTCAATGAAATTTCTTTGCTCAACATTTTTTGCAAGATAAAATTATTTTAGTGGAATTCATATTGATCGCATGATTATGCTCATTCATAGAGATGGCTGAAGGTACAACAAGCAGAGTGCTGCGGTGCTCGCAACACCGCATCTCAGGTTATAGATCCAATCGGGTTGATTATGGTTAACTGAGCTCTTTGAGAATGCATCCGGTCTTTCACACAGAATATTTTTCATCACAATTATTACAAACTATACTATAAATTCCCTGAGTTCTATACGTCATATATTATAATTTGAAATATCCAATGAAAGTCTTCTTCTTTAAGGGTGTTTGGAACGAGACTGAATTAAATAGATACTACGAATGTCAATAGTTTGTCTTCCAATTCTGGTTTCGATGATGAGAGGGAAATAGACGAGTTATTTCAAACCTTTTTGAGAAGGTTTTTTGAGAATGGTTTCACATCAGTGAGTAATAATTTTTTTCTGCTTTATTGAAAAGCTTTGTTATAGCATAGTCAGGGGTATATACATGATCTAAACTGTTCTTAATAAAATTTCAGTTCACATTATCCAGATAATATTGGCTTCACCGTATTTTCATATGCTCTAAGCAAATTGACTTGGTGATAAGCATAACCATATTTTTTTGTGCTATATAAAATATAGGAGGTACCAATGAATAATGAGCATGTGGAAAAATGGTTGTCGCGATATACTAGCAGAAAATCAGGGTGAGAAGTTGTCATTGAATGAATCTAATCAGTCTATGCCAGACAATGGCAGATGCTACCATTAACGATGAGACCTCGTCAGCAGGGTGTAAATTTATGAGACGGTAGCATTATTATTAAGTATTAGTAACAATTTAGTGGGTCCAACATTATTTGGATAGGATGGCAAAAATAACAAGGTCATCAACAGTACCGCGCACCGATTTGAGTAATGTTGTGGGATATAGCTCATATGCTGCAACGACAGAAAAAGATATTGTGCCATTTCATGAATAGAGCTCCATAAAATAGATATTGCTAGATAATTGGACGATGAAGGGGGGGACGAACCCACTACTTGAAGCACCTAAAACTTTTGCGTGTTATCAAAAAGCATTATTAAAAATCTGAAAGTACGAATGCTTACCAGTACATAATTCCAATTAAGTTTCCTGATGTTGTTCCAAGAAATTGAGAAGTTGATTTTATTATCGCAGATATACTTTTCTAACCAATCTAACATTATGTCAATCGGAACACTAGTGAACAATGACAACGTCAAAACTAACTACAAATTTATTAGTGAAATTTTTTTAATTAATTTTTTCAATGAAATCTTGGGAATTTTTTATATGCGAGATAGAAATATTACTAATTAAGCTTTTTAGTTCCATTGCCCAGAGAGCCACGAAGACCAAATTAAGGTAGGTGTACACGAATTAAACGCATTTGAGAATGGATAGATTTGGAGAGTGAAGATGAGATGGAGGAATGAGATGGTAGACCATAAAATGTGAAAGTTTTGGTAAATAAGCGATAATATTTTTACCTAACTCTTTTTTAATCTTTTAAAATATTTTTAATAGAATTATTGAAACGGTTTATTTTTAATCTCGGTTCAGTTTTTTTTAAATCTTTGTTACATAGTTTTAGAGTTTTTTATTACATTCTTCACTTGTTTTACAATTTCAAATGAGTTCTTGAGGTGTGTGGTTGCATAGAAATGTGGGTTTTAATTTGGCTTTGCTAAAATTAATGAATAATTTGGCGATAATATTTTAAGCCGCAAAGATTTATTGAATTTTAGTATATTATAATAGACTACTATAGCTACTAGTATATAGAATCGTGTAACTATATATATTATCAGTATAGCCGTATAGTAGTGATATATATAGTTACTGAGAGGCTGACAGTGCAGGTAAGACGGGATATATTGAGAGTAAAGTATTTATCATGTTATTAGACTATCTTATCATAATCAAGGAATAATTATATAAGTATATATATATATATTATATTATATATATATAGATATATTATAATAGTGATATAGTAATCATATATGAGAGTATATAGATAATAATACTAGGGTATATGGTGAGATCATATATATATAATATATAATATTATAATATGATAGTTACCTAGATAATA
>JABUQX010053970.1:0-10000 GCA_015478945.1 Trachelipus rathkii | reverse complement strand
TGTTTGGGCTAACCGCGGCGTGGGAGAACCGACAGATGAAAGTGGATTGATCATGAACGAATGTCGAAGGAAGACATGTGAGTTTGCAAGCGAGAAAAGGTGCATGATAGGAGAGAATGGCGGGTTTTGTATGGGGGATGGTTGTGGCCCTACCTGGGCCAGGATGAACCCTTACACTGCGATTTACCATAGTGAGGGTCCCTCGCGGTCCTGAGTGCTTGCTAGGGTGGATTTTTGTCTGCGACGAGCATCTTCTCACTAATTAATGGAACAGAGGGGGCGGTAAGGCTGGGCTTTTTTCGAGTTTGTCTCATGTTCTTCCTACTCGCTTTCCTCTTTTCCGATGCCTTGTTAAC
This sequence comes from Trachelipus rathkii, assembly GCA_015478945.1. NCBI lineage: Eukaryota > Metazoa > Arthropoda > Malacostraca > Isopoda > Trachelipodidae > Trachelipus > Trachelipus rathkii. The sequence continues at coordinate 9,644 of JABUQX010053970.1, read as the reverse complement.
AGCACCTTACCCAATTTTGGGGCAAAGGGAGGTGAAGAAAGAAAGAAAGAAAGAATAATAATAATAATAATAATAATAATAATAATAATAATAATAATTAGTTAGTTGTTTTACATAAGGCTTCAAGTTATTGTATTTAAATTTCTAACAAATTTTGAAAGTTAATTATAATTTAACAATAAAATATAGTAAAATCATCAGTAGATTGCCTCTGAAGACTATTAAAATTGCAAACATTTTTGATAAAGAAGGCCTCTATCAGCTGTCTCCTGTTGGTATCTGAATCAGGGTATAACAAAGTCATTGTGGGAAGGTCTATTCTATGATCCAACTCTACTCTGTGCTTATGTAATGATGATGCCTGATTAGGGTTGTGAAAAAAACGGGCTTTTTTAATGTTTCTTTTTTGAAAAAAAAAACACGTTTTTTTTAAAAACAAAATGTTTTTTTTTTTTGTTTTTTTTTTAAAATTGCCTATTTTTATGAATTTTAAAGATGTTTAATATTATACAGTAGTTACAAATTACCTTCTAGGCTAAAAAATTGGACTATTAAACTACGGATTTATATATAAGTATATATATATATATTAATTTTATATATATTATATATCTATATATTATATATATATTATATTATTATATATATATTATACTATATATAATATATAATTATTAATATTTATTGATTCAAAAAAAGGGTATAACAGGTTGTTTTGGGGTGTCAGGAGAAAATGCAAATCCGGTACAGAAGGTATTGATTTCTGTAAGGAAAGAGGTATGGTTGTAAGTAATACTTTCCTTTAAAAAAGAGTATTCCCATAAGTAACTAGAGTTGGGTGTATGGTAAGATGGTATCAAGTGAAAGTAATGATGAATTTGTGTTTGGTGAGAACGGAGATGTTGAAGTATTGTTGGAATGTTAAATCAGTGAATGGGTTAGGAATGGGATTATGATTATGTTGTTCTATGTAAAATAAGTTAGTGGGGGCTTGGAATGGAGAGGAGGGTGATACGGAAGGAAGTGGGTAAATTAAGGTGAGAATTTATGAACAAGGTAATAGAATAGTATGTAAGAAGCGCTCGCAGTAGATCAGTTGAAATGTGAAAAGTTTCAAACTGAATAAATCTGGAAGCAAATGAAGAAAGCAATTGTTAGCAGTGCAAAAGAAGTATGTGGGTCTGCTAAGTAGGAAGTAAGAATGTTTACAGCGAATGGTGGAATGAAGAAGGTGAGGAACGCGTAAAGGTAAAAAGAGGCGTGGTTGAATGTACTAAAAGCAAATCATGAGTTTTCAAAAAAAAGATGATTGGAATTATATAAGGAGGGAAAAAAGGAATGCTTAAAAGAATGCAGACGTTAGAGAAAAGAGCGGTTAATGAACATTGGAAGAGGAAGAATGTGGGACATAAAGGGAAATAGTGGAGCTCTTCGGAAGGAAGCGCGAAAGGTTTAAGAATTAGAATAAGAGGAATTCTGCTTAGAATAATGAATAGAGATGGTGTTTTTGTAACTGAAATGGATTGGATGGAGTGGAGTGTGGAAGAACACTTTGAAAATATGTATAAATATTGGCAGTAATCAAGAGGTGATAATGACTGTGTGTGGTTTGACTGCTACACAGAAGGAATAGGTATTTTGGGATGAGGTATTATCAACGAGAGGTAATGGGTAAATTGAGAAAGTTGAAGAATGGTAAATCTGCAGGTATAGCATGAAATTACTGTGAAATGATCACAACGGAGGCAAGATGGTGATTGATTGGATCTTGAAGTTTGAAGTTTATGGAGGGTATTAGTGTCATAGGAATTGGAAGAGAGAGTAATAGTACCCTTAATATAAGGGTAAGGGAGATAAGGGGAACTTTAGAAATTATAGGGTATTTAGTTTATTGAGTGTTGTAGGGAAGAATAGAGCTGTGGTTTGGGTCAAAAGGGTGCGACGACGTGACTGAAAGGACTGATTGGTGAGAACAAGTGGCGTTTAGGAGGGTAGGATATGTGTGGATTCAAATCTTTACCATTGAAGGCAAATGAATAGAGAAAGATGGAGAGGAAGAATAATTTGTATTTAGATTTATGGATTTGAACAGGGGTATGATAAGGTTAATAGGAGGTCTATGGCAGGTGTTAGGGATATATAGTGTTGGGGAAGGCTTCTGAATGGAATCAAAAGTAATGTATGACGATAGTGGGCGTGTGTAAATAAATGGTGTCAAAAGTGAATTGGTTTAGTATGAATAGCGGAGTGAGGCAGGGGCAGTTTAATGCCTCCTTGGTTATTTATTCTGATATTCGGTATGGGTTATGAAAGATTGAAGTGGGTACGTGACAGAAATGGTGTTAGAATGATAAAGATGAGTGAGGGTGCCCTACCTATTATAGTGCGATGAATTTGGTTTTGTGTGGCGAATCAAGAGTTTAGAGGATTGGTAGAGAGATTTGGCAGGGTGAGTAAAAGGAGGGGTTTGAAAGTAAACGTAGATAAGAGTTAAGGTTATGGTTGTGAGTGAGTACGTCCTCAGTGTGAAGTTATGTTAGCTGGTGAGCAGCTGGAAAGTGTCTGAGTTTAAATTATTTAGGGTATAATGTTGGATGAGAAGGGAACGGATGATCAGAGTTTAGTAGGAAAGTTGTGAATGGCAGGAAAGGTTGGGCTGTGCAATTAAATTAATGGTGAATTGTAAAGGACAAGTCTTTTAAGTGCGTAGGGTCTTAACATGACGGTATGTTGTTACCTGTGTTATTGCTATAGTAGTGAGCTATGGTCTGGAATAAGAAGTATAGATCTAAAGTTCAAATGTGTTCCAGATGGACAAATCTTAGGGGCATGCTAGTGTGAGAAAAAATTGATAAAATGAGGAAGAACGTATTAGAGAGTTGTGTGGTGTAAGAAAGGGGTAAATGAGAGAATAAATACAAGTATGTTGAGATGGTTTGGTCATTCGTGGAAAGGATGAATGAAAGTCGGTTTTTAACGCAATATATAGTGGCGAGTGGTTGCAAGGTGACTGCTGCTAGGTAGAATAGAGGCGGATTGAGTCAGTAATAGAATGTCTGAAGGAGAGCAATTGATTTTGGCAGAGGCGAGAATAAAGTGCATAATAGGAGTGAATAGCGGGGTTTGTGAGGGGGTATGGTTGTGGCCACCCTGGGTAAGGGATGAACCTTAACACTGATGCATTTACCATAAGTAGGGTCCGTCGCCGTCCGTGAAGCTATAGGGTGGATTTTGACTGCGACGAGTCCTTACTAAATAATGGTACAGAGGGGGGGTAATGCTGGGCTTTCTTGTTCGACTGTCACATTCTCTACTGCTTTTTTTTTCTGATGCTTGTTACGCCCCTTACCACCAGTCTTGGGGAAAAAAGGTAGATGAAGAATTATAATATATTATATATAATACTATATATATATATATAGTATATATATATATATATATATATATTATATTATATATAATTATATATATATATATATAATATATATATATATATATATTCATCTATATATATAATCAGATCAGTTGAAATGTAATAATTATAGCATGGCATATAAAAACTTTATTAGTATAAATTCTCTACTTTATATCTTGTATACCTCTTTTAACATATTTTATTTACTGTATTTTAATGCTAAATACCCCTAAAGCTTGATATATTGAAAAAAAGTAATGTAAAAACAAAAAATAAAACAAAAAATATTGGGCCTGTGTCTTTTTTTAAAAAAACGAACGGGTTTTTTTTTAATCCCAACCCTATGCCTGATCACCTGTTTTTAGTGCGTAGGTGTGCTGATACTTCCTTCTTGAAAAATCATTAGTCTCCCCAAAGTGTACAGAGGGACAATCCTTACACGGATTAGAGTTGGATCATAGAATAGACCTTCCCACAATGACTTTGTTATACCTTGATTCCAGATACAAGGACATTGATGAGCATTCTTTATAAAAAATGTTTTGTAATTTTTAATAGTCTTGTCAGAGCAATTCTCATGATGATTTACCTATATTTTATTTTAAATTATTCGGAATAGGTAACTTTTTTTAATATATTTAAATCTAAATTGAACTTAAAACACAACTAATTATTATTATTATTATTTTTCTCTTTTTGATGATTTAACCATTTTATTTTTGCTATTTTAGTATTGAGTCGGAAAGAGGAGAAACAAATGCTTTCTCGAAAGACTAGCTAGGTTTTGTTAAAAGTTTTCATTTTCTTCGTAGTTCTACATATTATAGCACGGTTATAGTGTTTTTTATCATATATATATATATATATATATATATATATATATATATATATATATATATATATATATATATATATATTTATATATATATATATAAAAATATATCATATATTATATATTATTATATATATTATATTATATTTATTTATATAATATTATATATATATTATATATTTGATAGATAGTTTTTTTATTTATATATATTATATAGTTATATTATAGTATATATATATATATATATATATATATATGCCAAACTATACATTAGCCTCACGAGATATATCAAAAACTACGATACCTATGTAAAAGAAAACTAATAATATATTTGGAATCAGCGTATGAAAATTAGTATGGGAATGTTGAAAACAAAAATAATTGGTTAAAAATTTCACCAGCACTCACGGGTCGGGGGTACCGGGGGTGGAGCCCCCAGTAGATTACCCTCATTTTTTTAATAAATTCAAAAAAATCTTTAAATTCTATAATTTTCGTTGATGCCACCTATGTATCATAGAGTTTGTGTGTGTGTGTGGGTTCTCTTACCATTGAAAGGAAAATATTAGGGGGCTCATGTCTAAGAGATTTTGGGAGAAGGTGAGAGCTCATCTTCTCATTGGCTAAATTTTTTTGCAGAGGAAAAAAAATCAACATGTTGTACACTTTTTTAACATTTCACATAATTTAAATTTTTTTTTTTGTTTAAGATTTAAATTATAAAAATAACATTTACCCATTACTAAATTTTTACAAAGATTCCAAATGTTATTTGGTTTCTGATACAAGTCATACTTTTCAAGATATATGGCGAGCCTAATATATAGTTTTCACCTATATATATATATATATAATATATATATATATATATATAATATATATAATTATTATTATTATATATATATATTATATATATATAAATATAAATATATATACTATATATATATATATACAGAGGTGGGCGTTGTTACTCAAAAAAGTAAATTTTGTTACTGCGTTACTTCATTACTCTGAAAAGTAAATATTTCACTATCGTTATTCTATTTCTTTTGAAAGGAAAAGTAGCGAAGCTCTGTTACTCCATTACTTTTAGCTTTTGACTATGACATTGATTGCGGTATCTTAGGTAATTTATTGGATTGTGTATATTAAATTTTCAACATTAATCAGTTAGATCATGAAAAAACATAACCCTCGTGTAAGACAGCTACGCACACTCAAGACTTATCTCTTTTACATCCACCCAAGGGATTAATGCACCAACACCTTTCTACATTCACCAACTTTCCTATCTACAACTCTGCTCATCCGCCTCCCTTTTCATCAGGCATATATCCTAAATATTCTCACTTACTTTATCCCACTTTAGGGGAGGAACCGAAATGCAACTTCACACGAGGCTGTCCTGCAACTCACACACCTATAACTTAACTCTTATCTATGTTTACCTTTCAAACATCTCTTTTACACACCCTGCCAAATCTTCTCAAACTAATCCTCTAACTCTCTTCAGATTCGCCACACAAAGATCCAAATCAACAGCATATAATAGGTAGGGCACTCCACTTCTCTTCCATTCTCCATCATTCTAACCCACTCCCGCCACCCACCCCCACCTCTAATTCTTTCATCAACCGATCCATATACAAATGGATTTGCCAAGGAGACATATCACATCTCTGCCTCACTCCCGCTATTAATATTAATACCTAATTATTTCAGCTTCATTTAATTCTTAGCACCTTCCATATCATTCATACTACTTTTGACTGCCATTCAGTAAGCTTAACTATAACACACCATATATCATAACCCTGCGCACAGAGCTTCCTATGTAATCGCTATCATAAATTCCTGTTGTTTCATCCATGAAAACCTAAATACAATTTATTATTTCACTTTCATTTCAATCATTTTTTTCAATGTAAGATTTGATCCCCATCCTCTAATACGTCTACATCACTTTTACTTCACATCAGTTTTCAGTCACTTGACGCAACTTCTTTCAACCAAAATAAGCATATATCTTCTAAAACACTCAATATAACTAATTCCTTATAATCTTACAGCTACCTTATATAGGGTACTAATTTTCTGCTCCTTATAATAAGGTACTAATGACTGCTCTCCTCGCATCCTGGAACCTATCACCCTCCATAAATCGTCTTTGTTACACTACTGTCAAACCCAATAATCACCATCTCGACTCCATTTGTCATTTCACCCAGTATTTCATCTATAAATCTGCATTTAACCATTCTTTTCAATTTCTCACTCTTACTCATTACCTCCTCCTTATCTAATGACCTCATCTCAAAATACCTATCTTCTTGCACCATCAACCCACACACATTCACTATCACCTCTGTCATTCTGCAATGTTATGGCAGATTTTCGATAAGTGTTCTTCTACATCCTCCTACATTCTTTCATCAGTTTATAAAGCACCATCCCTATTCATTATTCTACTGTCAGATTCTGCCTTATTCCTTTTATACTATATATTTATATATATATATTATTATATTATTATATATATAGTATATATATATTATATAATTTATATTTAATATATATATATCCCCATATAATATATATATATATATATATATATAACCGGTATAATATAATATATTATTATATATATATATATATATATATATTATATATATATATATTATATATATATATATATATTATATATACCGGTATATATATATATATATATATATATATATATATTATATATATATATATAATAATTATATATTATATATTATATATATTTTATATATATTATATATATATATATATATATATATATATAACTTATAATATATATACTGTGCGCGGAGAGGAAGTATGTGGATCAACAAGTTGTACCTCACGGTTTGATGACTCTCCGCTAGCTTTTTGTAGATAAGAAGTTTCGAAGATTTAAAGATTGACGAAGGTAATTTATAGAATATTATGTATGATGTTAGGTTTGTGATGTTTCAAATAGTGGTTTGAATGTTTGTCAGACAGCAACCACCTGAACACACAGGGGTAATCGGAGCAGGTTAGGCTTTCTCCGTAACGGAGGAAGTTAGTCTTCAGGACTCCGTAGGCCTGCTGACTTGAATGACTATTCGAAGAGGATTGTGAGAGTTGATAACATATAAAAAGGTTTATAACAATATAAGATTTTTACCTAGAGAATGTTTTATAAGTTTATAGATCTTTCCCGGATCTTTATTGGACGTTTAATCCGATAAGTTCTAGAAGTCTACTCAGATATGGTTCTTGAAGATTAAGAATAATAATGTCAATAAAATCAGAAAGATCAAAGGATATTGACACACAGTAAAAAGTATTATTTTTAATAAACTCGCTCAGAATATATGGTGGGAGGTCTGACAAAAGTTAATATATCACACAGTCCTACACCAACAACATACGAATAAAAGATTATGATTTAATAGAATCAGTTAATACACGTTGGAGTAAAAGTTAAAGGTTCCAATGTGTAAAATATGTACACGAGCACAGACAGCTCTAGGATCAGATACGAGAGTGGAAACCGAACGCTTCCAAATATTGCTCATGCATAAAAATCAAGGGAATAAGAAATCCAGACTCAACAATTGTGAATAAATGATGACTTAACTGAATTTGACTGGGGAATGGTTCCAAGTGGTGAGTATGATTCAGGGAGAATCACAACTATTGCTGAAGTACCATTAAGGGAGGAAAGAATCAGGCGAACCACAACTTAGAATTGGCATGGAGAAGGATACAGACAACCAAACTCCGAAACACTCAAGAAGAAAGATTCAGGATGAATTCCAACTTCAAAATAGCACCGAGAAAAGATTCACTAAGGAATCCCACTCAAGAGTATCAGCACAAAAAGATGGATTCAGGATGAATACCAGCAATGGAAAATGGGTTCAGGAATTAAGCCCAGCATCAGAAACAGCCCACAATTAGAATGGAGTCCACAATTAAAACCCTGTCAAATATAAATAATAATTGGTATTTATACCATAATTTATATTTGCATATTTGACAGTTAAGAACAACAATATAGATCTATGTGATGATAAAACCTACCTGGTTCAAGAGGGGTTTCCTTAAAATGGGGGAAAATAAGATGTCAATGGGCTTCAGAACAAAGACGTAACTGTACAAATGTCAAGTTTTACTATCTTTGCCATTATCACAAAATTTTTACAGTCATTATTAAAACTTAAATAAGTTGTTAGCACTGACCTCTGAGACAGCTAGAAAGGCTTATTAACGTCTGTTGGTTATAAACTTTGAGCACACTATAGTTTTTACAATCATCTGTGCTTCTGGTGGCTATGTTTTTTTATTAGTTTTATACTTAACCAATTATACAATATAATCATAAGATATACTAGAAAAAAAAAATATAATTATTACATCTGAATCATTGCTAATTGTTATCATAATTACATCCATAAAATGAATAAAATGTATTAATACAGGCTGGATCAAAAATGGTTACAAACGTCCAGACTGTATATAAAAAATATTTTCAAGGATAAACATCACCAGAATAAAAATAGCGAATTGCCAATTGACACCAGGGTGTGATAGGCTCCCTTATATCCTCCCCCATTAAATCTAAACCCCCACCTCAATTTTCCACCGTTCGAAGAAAGACGGGAGTGGAGAGGCAAAGAGCATAGAAACAGCGCAGGGAAGGATACTCAGGACTCTCTAAATAAGCTATAATAATATCCAAATATTTACATAATATATTTTTTTATACAATTTATATCCATCGTTTTCTTTTATGCTAATGTCTAAAATGATTTTCCTTCATTCATTTGTGATTCTTAAGAATAGAACGGTTTGGATGAAACCATATAACACAAGAAGAATCATTAAGTTTCCTTGTTGAGATAACTAACAAAGAGAATCAAGTTAAAGGTTTCTTGTTTGATATAATGATATGAGGGGTGACAATGAAGGTTACTTTTCCCTTAAATGCTGGTTATAACATCATCGTTAAGTGGCCCCGTCTGACGACTATTTTTATCCGGACCAGACGATCAAAGTATTCTGCATGCCATGTTAAGGCTGAGAGATCTTCTGAAACATAAAAATGTCTGTGTCAGGCGCACCAATATCGTGTTGCGTACCTTGTCAGCACATATTAAGTCGATCAGTGGAAAATAATTACTGAGGCTACTGAAAGGTGAATGAAGTTTACTACTACAGTCCCTTTGGGCAAGATATGTATGTGTCCAACAAAGAACACATTAGTCAGGATTGGGACACCAGTAGGCCAAACACATTATTGAAGATCCTGTGTTATTATACGAAAAGTTGAGGGAACTGTCCATCTACAGTTTAAATTGTAAAAATCCAAATCTCTTATAGAAG
>JABUQX010053969.1:27500-43887 GCA_015478945.1 Trachelipus rathkii | reverse complement strand
TAATCATTACTATATATTATTATAGGCTAGAATTTGTATTTACTCATCATATTAATATATATATATATATACCTATATATATATTCATAATATTACTATTATCTTAACTATATGTATATCTCAGTGTTACTTAATTAAATATATATTAAAATAAATTAAAACAATTTTAAAATTTAAATGAAAGTTTCGTTGTCAACGTAAAATGTTTTAATTGTTGAATTATAGACTTAATATGCTATTAGGGCTTATGTTATTATATATTATATAAGTTATAATGCTTATATAGTTCTGTAAAGTATCAGATAACGAGATTAGATTATGTAATATAGGTTATAGAGATAATTACCTTATACTATTACTTATATTCTGGATAGAGATGTATTTTTGCAGAGGAATTAATTTAGATGCTTTTTTATAAGTGTTTTGTATGTTCTTTTTATGTATATTTATATTGTTAGTTTTATTTTACTATTATTTTGTTTATATAGTCCTATATAAATCTTCTATTTATTATACAATATTATGCATCTTATTTTTATTTATTTTATATATATATTATTTAGTAGATACTAATTTTATATTTATTATCATTTTTAATATTTTTATTGTTTGATAATCATGAAATCATAAGATGTTCTGTTACTCATATTATTTGTCACTTCTTTTTTGTAATTATTTTTTCCCGTATCCTGGTAATCTGATATAGGCTTGAAGATAGCTTTTTTGTCTATGGTCCGTTATTAATTTTAATTTTTTCTGAGTTATTGATATTTATTTTTTATTTTAGTTATTTCATTATTTATTCGAGTCTTCTTTTGATTTTTATATTTATTTATATATTGAGTTACTCACCATTTAGTATTTTACTGACTAATTATCTCAGTATTACTGTTTATTACATCTCATCATTTATTATTAGCTATACCTGAACTTCTTATATATAGTATAAATAATTTAATACTGATAATCTGCTAGCTACAATTTATTCCTAGATTGTGTTTTATTCTCGGTAGGGATTAGCTTTAATGATATTATGGTCTTCACCTGGCATTACGACATCTACTATACATTTCATTTCACTTATTCAATGTAGGTATCAATATCAGGGGTAAGCCGCAATTGTTAATGCGGTTTCCCATAAGTCACTTTCACGTCCTTCTCTCTTTCTGCGCAGCTCAATTCGGCTTTTTAAATCGTCGTTCATTAGTACGTTGATGAGTAACAGTGTCTTTTGAGCATCCAATTAGCCTACACGCCTGTATGATTGGTGGAGTTATATAAACAGTATACTACGTTGAGATTACTGAGAGCATTTAATCATTTTCAATCAATTTTAATAGGAGTAAAGTACTTGAGATATTTTCAGTCTAGATTATACAAATAGATGTTAAATTAATTATTACCCAGTACTCTGATCGATTCTTTGTTTGAGATTTGTATCTCGTTTTTACATATGTGGATCAAGACCTAGCCTTACATTTGGGTGCAAAGGGTAGACGTTTGATCAAATCATTACTTCTCACCTGGATGAGACCGAATTCTGCTCTGGTGGGTTAACTAGTATCGCATTTATACGTATATAGTCTCTCTGGCTTGATTTGAGGAAAAGACACGGCCATCTACATTCACCATATATTTATTTTAGCCTGTAGGTGCCTGGAATGAGGGTTGCAGTTTTCTGCCTCTACATATAAGCCTGTTTTACGATATAATTAATCATTCTTTACACGAAACCATAGTCTTTCTCCTTGGCAGTGTCTGTATAGTCTGTGCTCGGGCTCAAATTTTCGAGCATGTTTTCCGGATATTGATAAATATAGTATCTATATTTGGACTAGGGTTTTCAATATTCTTGCTATTTTTTTATCTTACGATTACTCGTTACTCTAGATACTTGTGGTTGAAACCCCTAAAAGATAAAAGACAGAGTTTTCCAATTTGCAGTACTTTTGAATAATTATTATAAAGGCCTCCTCTGCAATACGAGACGGGAGAAAGACCTTCACTATGTTTTATGGACAATGTGCTTCAAGAATGAAAGAGTTCTAAGGCCGAGAAGTTTTCAAGGAGCTTAGCTCTAGAGGAGAGTCATGAGACATACCTATTACATGACATGAGTTAAATTATCACATTTTCTCAGTTAAAACATTAGAAGCGGCGTAGCTAAGTTAGAAAAGAGCCAGCGGTTACTATAAAGTAAGCGAAATAGACTCAATATGGTATTATTACTAATATAATATGATACATTATTAAATTATTGAATAATACTGTAGTAACTATAAGGTCTTATATCCTATTAATACTAGAGTCTTTACACCAATAAGTAATACTATATGATTAAAAGTTCATCCTTTAAAGAAAGTTACTAAAAACGAAGAGGTTATTACATCGTATAGGGATGATAAAAGAAACAAAATAAAGATAATCACGTAGTCAATAAAAGTAAACGATTTATGTTAAATAGATATCCGAATAACAGAAGAAAGATTCAGAAAAGGGCTTATAACAGGTTGGAACTACGTAGAGTTTATTAAATTTCACTCAATATATCGGTCTGAACTGTCCGTAGATAGTTTATAAGATTTATTAACATTGTAGAGGATTAAGATGGGGCGAAAAGATCTAAAAGTGGGATTTTATAATAACAAGAATATAACTAAAAAAAAGGTTCAATCCTGCAATACACTATGAATTATTAAAGAATTGAAAATATATATTAAAGCTTGACTTAAGATGTGAAACCGGAAAAAATTAAACAGGTTATATGTGAAATGTGATAGGTGTATATACACTCATGCTAAAAGTTATATTAATTAATTTAAATAAAGGCAAAGCTCAAATAAAGAAAACACTAGATAAATGACAATGTTTAAGATAGCCTCACTAGGATAATGAGTTATAAGATCACTTATTATTATTTTAACTCTTATCAATCATTCAGTATTCACTCTCTAGGATTTACATATCCTTGATAAATAATACTCGCTGATTTCACATACTGAATATTAGTTGTATAACCTAAATATGTATACCATAGAAGCCAGATTAATGATAGTAGGATTATAATTTGAAATGATATTAAAATACAGACAATGATAGATAAATTTAACCTATGAGACCTACATTATTTCTGAGGTAATAGGTGTAATCAGAAAGTGTTAAAGAAATGTGTTTGAAAACTATATATTATACATAAGCTAATATAGGTATAGGTACTATCCATAGTTTTTACTCTGATAAAATAATGGACATTTACAATTGCCAAAAGGTTGAATACGGCTACATTTGCTACAAAAGAATACTTCCCCATATGAATTTTCTCTGCACTGAAATGGTCTTATTTTATATTATCGGTGCCTGCTATTTTCCGTTCAACATTATTAAATACGAACCTATATATCTTTATGGATAAAATTGATATTTAAATATTTATTTTAAGTGAATACAAAACTGATATATGCGATCTATATTTGAAAATTAAAAAGTAATAATAATCTTTAATTCAAAAGCAAGCCAATTTCCATTCACATCGTAGATATATCTTTTATTTCTCGAGCGATCACCATGGTGCATTAGAGAAAACATATTCGGTTAAAGGTTATATGGTGAGTCTGAGGATATAACTTCAGGACTATTCATCCTAACTTTAATGATATGTTGAAGAGGGTTATATTAAGCTTTCTGTGTGAGGCTATAAAACCCTACTTGGCTTATGACAATAAAAGATGACGCAGACCGAATACTTAATGCATTAAATACACATTGTAACCCCTTACGAGAATGTCATCAGTTATAGTCCGCCCTGTGCCTAGCGTACGATTTATATATACAGATTGTTGATTTCCCCATCAGTTGTAGGTAAATCTATATACAAGCGCTCTATCTTGTTACGTAGTGTGTTCAACTTTACGCTAAGTTAGTTAAATTTCACCTTATCCGGAGAATGTCCTTATTCTATATATCCATCTAATGATATAAATCTCAGAATAATTAAGTTCTATACGAATATAATATTTAAAAGACGTTGAAGTGGAAATGAGCTACTCGATTACATACCTGAAGGTCTAATTTTGTTTAAATAATGCAGTAAGGAGGAAAAGTATAATTAGCTTAGAACTTTATATCTTAGGTTGAGACAACCAGGTTCTAAAGCTTTGAGAGGAGGGAAGCAACACTATTTTAGAAGGCATTGCATATGTCTGAGTTTTCGTTAGCACTCTCACTCTCTGTCATAACTACACTTTCTCATCTAGTTACAAGAGCAAGGTTAGTGAATAGAAAACCTCTAGTTGCTGGAAATGAAGGGTTGATAAGTACTCTTGTCGGCTCAAGATTAAAGCGCGGGTATGGCGTATACTGGATTTTTTGCACGTCCTCTTCAGAGGTCAACTGCCGTCTTTCTTATGAAAATCGCAGCTGTATCTTCTATATTTATAAGAAAAAAGCTGTAAAGACAGGTATACTACGATAACTTTGTGCATGTAAAAATCGCCAGCGGGAGGATCAAAGTTCTCCTTGAAAGTAAGACTAAGCAGCACCTTACCGAACGCTATTTAAAAATGTGACACGTTAAAAACTGCGCAGAAATGAGGCAATATAGATTTGACGAGCACGCAGGCTGAATGAGAAGAAGCACAAACAGGTCTAAGTGTTCAGTCTCAATGTATATACCAAACAAGTTAAAAAAAATTATCGACAGACCATACAAAAGTGAGAAAAAAGATGAAGAGAGATAAAGGTCGAAATATACAAGAGCGAACGTAAACATCTATTCCTGTAAATAGTCTAGAAGCGTAACAGCTCGACACAAAGAAAAATATTGATAAGACGAGATAGATACAGAAAGTGACTGTGTATAGTTGAGGATAAAATAATCTAACTAAAAGATATTTAGATCGCAGTGCATATCTTATTTTATATTTCTAGTATAGTGAGGATATTAAGTTCAAAACTAGCGTAAATAAGAATAGAAATATAAACATTAATAAATAAAAGTACACTTATTCAGAATAAATTTATTTTACAAGAAGACCTGTTGTTAGACCGGTTGAAGCGCATGGCGATCTGTTCATACAGTCAACTGCTGTCATCTCAATGTCTAACCATTCGGAGACTCAATATCTATAACGTTTACTTTTTACAAGGGATAATATTAAATATTCTTCTATCTATAGTTAATACCACCAAGCGGCCTTTCTTGAAGATCTCGTCTTAATGATAATTCGCTAATTAGAAAAAAAGTGTGAACATGGCTAGTTCCACATCAACTCTCAAATTATGCAGATATTACCACCAGTAACTCTAAGACTAACTATTTAATATTTCTAATTATTGAATTTCTAAATCTGAAATAGGAAAATATTCGCCTATAACTATAATTAATGGTTATCTCTGCTTCACTTATGAGTTTCGCTTGAACAAATATATATAAATATGATAAATATTGTATTTAATTAAATATAATATATATATATATAATAAGCGTTATCTATAATGTTAATATGATAAATCTTAATTGGAGATATTACCAACTTTTAATTTTTTTATAATAATAGAAACATTTAGTTATGTAAGAACTAAATTAATTCATAATTTCCATGTGATAAATTAAGTATATTATATGATATATTATAATATTATATATATATATTAAATAGTATATTAGTATATATTATTATATATATATATATATTATATAAATTATATAACACTTGTATCCTTATTTCATTGAACTTTGCACTTTTGGTGATATTTTAAAAAAAAATAATTTCATTATAAATAAATTCGTAATAATAATTTATTCATAAATTAGTATATAGTTAATATATAATATTTTAGTAGGTTTGTTAAGTTTTAATATTATGTTTAAAGGGTGTTAGGAAATTTTTTTAATCTTCTCAGTAAATTTTTAAAAAATTATTTTGACTTAGTGAGGAAATATAATTTTATATAAACTTCTTAAAATTTATTTAAATTTATGTAATGGATATGCCTAAGCAGGTGTAGCGCTGACTGAGCCCAGAATGATTTTAAATTAATATATATAATATTATAATTAATAATATATTATAATTATTCAAATGCAGGAAAAGATATAAATCAATAAACTTATAAACACTTGTATCCTTATTTCATTGAACTTGTTCTTGTTTCAAAAATACCTTTCTCTTATGCCAAATACCTTAATGCAGTTTTCTTAACGTGTTATTGATTCCAAATATATTTATATTTATTGACAAGATATATATAATTAATAAAAAACAGAAACATATAAACTAACATTTTATATAGTGCATATATATATATATATATATATATATATAATATATATATATATATATATAGGTTAGGACTATATAGACTATTTATTTTTAAATCATAAGGTGGTAGCATCAATGACAAGTCTAGTTCATATCGACATTATTAAGATATATCTTTGTGAAAGACAAAAGTTTACTATTAATATGTAGAACCTAAATAAAACACTGTTTAATATTAAACAAATCAAATCCAAAAAAAAATTTATCCGATATTTTTTATAAAAAATAATTAAATAATATAAAATATACGCAACTTATGGCATTGGTTTTATTTTATTGTTTTTTTTGGTACAAATTACTTTATAAAGAGAAGCTGGATCCTTTGAGGCATTTATTTTTCTCATATGTATGGACAACTTTGGAAATAATAAAAAAATTTCACTTGCCAACGAAAAAATAGGGCATTCCAAATATATTTTATATAATAGTATATATATATAAATAGAGAAAAAAGCGAATTTCTATACCTACCATCACTTTAAAACTGACTCTTCTCATTTATAATTATTTAAAAGATCAATATACTTATATTATATTTTTATGAAAATATTAATATATATTTATCGAAACAAAAGAAGTTTACTATATATTACTTTATGTAAGAATTACTTAAAAATGAAATGTATTTATCAAAATCTCAAACCATTATATAAAATGTTATTTCTAATATCTTTTCTAAGAGTCGAGCATTGCTTTAGAGACAATAGATGAATGTTTTTGGTACTCTTTTAGTATTTTTCTTTACACATTCCGAGTAATCAGTGAGTATGAGCTGATTTTTTCGAATTTGGTTCGGTTAAAACTTATAATCTGATAAATATCTCGTGGCGCTTTTATTGTATTTTTTTAGGATATATTTTATAAAAGATATAGTGACATTCCAACAATAAGAAAATTCCACTTATAAATATGCACACTGATTCTAATTATAAGTATTAAATGATAATTATTTTATTAGTTTTACGAGAAACACCACTATATTTTATCTTCGCAGTATTTAATTTAATTATGTATTTTTACATTTGAAAGTTGAAATAATATATATATATTATATAATATATAAATTATAATTATACAAATTAGAGATGTAATATTAATTTATATTGTATAATTTTGTATCTTTTTAGTGACGTCACTTATGAAATATATAAATTAATATTATTAATATAATAATATATTAATTATATTTTATATATATATAATATATATATATAAATTATATATATATTAATATATAATATATATATAATTAAATATTAAATTATTAATGTATTAACTTATTTTTAAAAAAATAAAATTTGTAAAATATAAAATAAAATATTAAATTATATATAGATAAAAAAATAAATAAAAATATAATTAATATTAATTAACTAATTATTATACTTTGATATAACTTTAAAGTTTAATAAAATATTACTTTTTAATATGGAGCATTTTTTTTTTTAAAAACTAAGTGGAACCTCTCTACACGATGTGTTATATAGAAACTTACAAGAAAAATCCGATGGCAAAGAGGATACATGCAGGACTCACCGCTTGTCCGAGGGGAGCAGAACAGGAGATAGGTACTAAGTTCACCCCTCCCCCTACCGGGTGAGAGAGATACTCCTTAAATCCCTTATGACCGTATCAATATTGGTATTTGGGTGTCGCGGGGGTTTATCCTATCTGACCCTGACTCTAAACTTCATACGGGGTAAATGGAAAACGTCACCCTCACTCATCTATGTTTCACCCACATCATACAGAGATATCGTATCAGCCCACCTATTATTAGGTCTCAGTTAGTAATAAAATAATACTATATATATATATATATATATATTAATTATATATTAATTATAATATATATATAATATTATATATAATATGTTTATATGGATACATTGGGGATATTTTAATAAATACTTACGCTCTTTATTATAATAGATGGTAAATACTTAAATAATAAAAAATTTCAACTTCTCAGTATAACAAAAAAAAAAACAAATTAATATTTTTTATATATAATATATATTATATATAATTATATACACAGCCAAGTAGGGGGCTCGAGCCGACGGGGAACATGGAGGGACGTTTCCCATACCCCGTAGGGGAGGGGCGGGAGGAACCTATACCCTGAAGACACCCATAATACCAAAAAGCGAGGGGTTCGGAGACACACCCACTCTCTATATATATATAACTATAATTTATTTTTTAATTATTGGGAAATTAAGGTCCTACCCTGTCTATATATATATATATATTTAATATATATATATATATTATATGATATTAATTATATTAATATATATATTATATATATATATATATAATATATATAATATATATATTTATATAACTATATATTATATAATTACTATATAATATATATATATATATATATTATTAATTATATATAATATAATAATATATAGTATATATTATTAAATATTATATATATATATATAATATATTAGTTATATATATATATATATATATATATATATATATAATAATATTTATATATTATATATATAATAATATATAATATATATAATTATACTACACACCTCTCCCAACAACGAATTCATAACTAGATAAATAATTATTTATACGGCAATATTTGTATAATTTATTTTATAAATTTTAATTAAATACATATATATTAGAAAATAACATAAATTTATTTATTATTATGATATCTGAAGGTTAGAGATTATGATAGTGTTCAGAAACTATTAAGGAAGAAGAGCTATGGTTATAGGATATTTTTGTACGCGAGCTCATTCTAAATGTCTCAATCATGCAAACACTTAAATAAATAAACTACAAGAGAGAAAACACCGTTTGGCTCACAATCGGAAACACAAATATAAGCTCATTGCAAGCATATATATAAATGAGAGATGGTAATGATAAAATTCAAATTTTCTTGCATTTCGAAATGAAATGATTCTTGTCTCCTCGCCTTTTCATAGGTTAGAATATAATCTTAAGAAAATGAGATATTAACCAATTAGATACAATTGCAAATGTGAGAAAATATATTGAGTAAGAGAAGTAATGAATTCTTGGAGCCAAATACTCAAATACATAGTATCACCAAATTAAATAATTAAATATAATATTATATAAAATAATAGCAAATAAAAATAAATATATTAGTTTATATTCATTCTTACGCAAACCATTAGATAAAGTGTGCAAGATCTAAAAGGCGTGGTCTAGTCTTTTTAATTCCAAATATATATATATAAATAATAATAAAAAAAGAGAAAAACCTCAGTACAAGACGACACGAATGATTTTAATAAACAAAACAAATTAACAGTATAAAAAATTAAAAAACGCACATTTAAACATTTTTTTTAAATTTAATAGTTCAAGAGAAGCAAAATATTAATCTAATAATTATAAACACTTTACTTAACTCTCAAGTCTAAGTACTATAGTTATTTATTTACCTTATTAGCCTATTAAATATGGTAAATACCTTCAGTATATCATATATATAAATAGATACAAAAAAATCGCGCATGCAATATTATTTACCTAAATAATAATATATAATATATATATATATATAATATATATTAATATTATAATATAATAATATAATATATATTAAATATATTATATATATATATAACTATTAAATATATTAATAAATATATATATAATATATATATAGTATATATATAATATTATTATATATATTTATATAATATATGAACTTATAAATATTTAAAAATAATTAAAAATATTTTAACAACTCACTTTTATTATTACTATTTTAGAAACTTATTCTATATATATATAGTATATGTATATATTTAAAAATTAAATAAAACATTTTAACTCTCTCTAACTAATATATATATAGCTACAATGTCAATAAATATATATATATAATATATATATATAATTAAATATTAATATATATATAATTATTATATTATATATTAATTAATATATATAATATATAATAATATATATATATATTAATTATATTTATTATATATATATATATATTAATATAATATAATATAGTATATATATATAAATATATATATAATATATATATATAATATATATTATATATATATATATTAAATATATATATATATATATATAATATATATATATATAAATATATATAATATATATATAGGAGTAATATTATTAATTATAATAATATAATATATATCCTATTATATATATATATATATAAGGTGAAACTTTAATATCAAAATAATTAAATTATACGGAATAATTATCTTTAGATAACTTATAAATATAATAAAAAAATTTCACTATGCTATATCATAAATTAAGGCACTATATTCTCAAATATACTAAATATTATAATGTCTTACGTATATATAGTTACCTACCAGTCAATTTAGTTTTTTTATGATTTTTTTTTTTATTTTTTTTTTAACGAACTACGATTAGATCAATACCAGATTTTATTAAACATATATTAAAAAGGAGTGTTTAAATATTTATACAATCAGCACACCTTTGCGTAGTGCCAGAACGAACATAATGCTTTAACAATTGTAAACGTTTATTGGCACATAACGCTACACGACAGAAAAGTTCGAAAATTTATTCTTACGTTGAAAAATATTAACTTAATATATAAACTAAAACTAATCCATACGGATAACGATGTCTAATAAATTAGCTCTATGGAAAATATTGAGTGTAGATAATCATTAGAGTCACAAATCGAGATATATTAAAAACACACATTTTAATACATAAATATAAAAAAAAGTAAATTTGTAAGTTGTTTGATATATAATATATATATATATATATATATATATTTATATTATAATATATTAATAATTAATTATATATATTAATATATATATATATAATATATATATATATAATATATAAAATTTTCGGAGATTTACAAACATATTTATATACCCATATATGAGATAAAAAACATAAATATAAAAAATATTTTTATATATTATTAATATATAATTAAATAATATATATATGATAATATATATATATATATTAATATGTAAGGTATGCAAAATTCGTGGAGAGCGGGACCACGACTGCGTAGCGGAGTGACGATGTCCTGTGTATATCAGCCTGACGCGTAAAGCTGCAGCATTTGACTAGCGATACTCTTCAGATACGAGACGAGGTCTGCCATGTGACATTAAGTGACAATTGCAATCTACCTTATAGTTATATTAATGAGTTTTTATAATAAGCTTTGTAAAATATAAAAACATGTAAGTTAATATAATATATATTATGTAATATAATATACCATACTGTAGATAATATTTCCATTTATTTTATTTATATTATATAAAAAAATATTTGCTGAGGTCAGTAGAGTGCGGTAGGGAGCGTGAGGCTGCGAGACAGTTCACAAGGCCCTCTCGCCGAGAGTGATATGTCTATGCACACACTAGCGAGTTTTCTGCAATTTCGGCGTCTGTTGCCAGAGTGGTGTGATACTTTAGCGCCTGGACGATATTCTGCGCGCAATTAGGTAACCATGTCTCTTGGGCCACACAGTGAGCCAGAAAGTGCTGGGACAATAATTCTTGAGATGAACGTTCAGAGGCGAGGAGGGCTGAGCTGGGCTCATGTGCCGTTGGACTCAATCTGCTGTGTGTATCTGAGAGTGACGATTCCAAACAATAAGTGTTTATAATTGCAATAAATAAAAAGAAGTTAAGCACCTTAGAATGAACACAATTTCTAAAAATGACGCACGTTTTTGAGGTGCAATAAAATGTAGCACCATTGTCTCCGGAAATAGAATTCTATGGAGTGAGGGTTAAAGAGAAAAGTTAAGCTGGCGGGCACATACGTAGACGGCAGGGCTTCGCCTCCGTCTGGCATCAAGTACCTTTCCTTCGAATCAGAAACATCATAAGATTTAAGGGTAGCTTGCCAGAAAATAGGGTAACCAAAAATTAACGGATTCAACAAATTTTTGAGAGAGTGTGAACATTGAACACACTTGAAATGATGATATGAGTTCATGGAGACCACAAAGAAAAGGAATACAAGGTAGTGACAGTGTAATATTATATTTAGCTACAAAAATTCATCGCTCATATCACACACGGATCAGAAGGTCCACAAAAAGGTCAAGGTCAGTCAAAGGGTCAGGTAAAGACTATGGTATAACATGGAATTTAAATCATCATTTTCCTATTATAGACACTTCATACTCTATGTATGAATCAAAACCCTAGAAGCCATTTTTTTTTTTAAAACTAAAAGAATACCCAAGAGTAAACACGCAAAAGATGTCTGTCTAATATTATGAGCAAGCATTTCAAATTTTATGCTGCGCGTACTCTCCACCTCCTGCTATTTCCACATTTCGAATCTTCTTGATAGCAGGTGAGAGAGAGAACGAAGGGGGAGCCTATACTGACAAATCAATAACTATACAGATTGTACCTATCTTACTACACCCTTCACCTTTGTAAATAACAACAATATATACTTACTCGCTTGAGTTATATACTGGATTACTTTTTTGCTCGAGTACACTAAAACTTCAAATAACTTATCCAAACGCTGAATTTTCAACTCCCAACCAAAACTATCAGATTCTATCTTGAGGTCTATCTCAGCCTTCCGTAGCAATAGTCTTACTGGTTATATACTATTTTTCTCTATATTTTAAGCTTCTATATTTCCATACTGACCAGACTCAGGTATGTGTTATGGTCCTTTGATTTTCACTTAATGCTTCCTCTTGAGAGATTATATTATCTAATATTATATATATTAGTTATATTATTTATTATTATTATATTATATGTATTAAATTAAAAATAAAAAATTCTATTAATAACTTTATTGAGTATTATAACTATTCATTATTATTATTATTATTATTATATTAATTTTAAGTTATATTATTATTATTTTATTGAGACTTAATTATATATATTTTATAATCGATTTATTATATAATAATATTTTAAATATTATATATTTAATTTAATACAAGTTATTTTTTTTACATATTTATTATTATTATTATTTATCACGACTATTATAATATCACTTAAATATATATTCATATATACATGTCTGATTTTCTTCAGGAATTGATATCATTATTATAAGTTTTAATCTTGTTATTTTAACTCTACATCTTAATTCTTTAAGATTTTTTTGATTATTGATATCGGATTAATTTGCGGAGGTTTAACATTATTACTATTTAAATAACTAAATCCTTGCTGGAGGATTTGCAAGAAAACATGGTTCTTTTCTTAATTATTAAGCTTTTTATTACTAAATGCTAATGCTTATTTGAATTACATAATAATTATTGTTTGTATTATTCTATTACTATTCAAGTTTATAATTTATTTTCATATATTATTGAGGTTCTTCTAGTATCAAATCTTAGCGCTAAATTCCTATGAATCTATATTTATTGTTTCTTTCTGTTACTTCATAATCTATCATCATTATTTCGTACTAATAATTTGTTTTCTTCAACAATTAATTAGTATATCTTTATCTCATGCAAAGTATTTGTGTTTCAGAGTAAAAGTACTAATTATTTTATAATATTTAGTAAAATAATTTATCACCAAGATTATAATGTGCATATATATTGAATAATATTTTTAAGGACCTGATATGCATGGGCCCTAAGTTTGTGTAACCGAAAATACTTGTCATATAATTTATTATATTTGTCTATTTTCTTTATTCCAATTAAATTTACCGAAGGAATTTTAGATTTAATTTCTAGTCTACACATTCAATAACAAAATCACTTCTTGTCTATCCGCTGATATATAGTATTACGTAAATAAACTAATATTAATATAATATAAAAAGTTATATATTAATATATATATATATATATAATATATATATATATATTATATATATTATCATATATATAAATATATATATTATATATATATAATATATTATATATATATATATATATATAATAATATATTAATCTATATATAATATATATATTATTATTTTATTGATAATAGATATTTATCTAAGTAATTAATTATCATTAGATAAATATTTGACAAAGTGTTAACTAATTGAGTCAGTTATTATTAATCCGTTATAATATTAAAGTATTATACTTCAGTTATGAGTAGTATCATAGTATTAATACTAGTTTTTATATAAGGCTACAATGCGATTAAAATATCTCATCTACTATATTCGCGTGTTTCCAATTACAACGATGAATGAAATAAGATTAGAAAAATTTTCGATTGCGTCAGTTATTCATACTTTTAGTGTATTTATACAAATAGCAATTGAGGAGCTAAATCATGTATACCCAGGCTACTTTTCTAACATGAATCACTCTGCACGCACTCTTCATGATCACAGTAACTAGAACTATAATAATCTACTAACGAGAAAATAAATAACATTTAGCACAATAGTATTCGAGACTTATAGTAATTCTATCATTCGTTAAGAGAGATATACTCTAAAATAAATAAATTTGTTTTATATTCTAATATTTATTAAATATACTCCTGTAAAATATTAGAAATAAATCTTATTAAGATCACTGAAAATAGTGTCAATACTGAGCACTATCTGAATTGACCTTGTATTAATATACCGCATTATCCTTGTGAAGTAGCAAAAGTTGCCAAAATACCATTTTTTTTTAATAAATTTAACGGAGAAAATAATTAATTATTATTCTTTATATAATTCCACTTATTAGTAGGAGGAGGTTCTAGTAAGCCAACTGAGGAATAGGGACATAGAGGGAGGTAGGTATATAGATCATAAAGTTCACCCCCACAGTCAGTCCTCACTATGGTAGGTATACCGAGATAACCCCTGACTTCTATTCCATCGTCCTTTATAGTTATTATATACTATTACCGTTGGGTAATTCTTTTAGGTTTTAAACTAAAAAATAAAAAAAATAATCCATTATTTTATTAACAATACAAAATTAATCATAAATTTCACAGAATATTTTAAGCAATTATTTAATTATTTATTTTTAATAAAGTAAGTTTATAATTTTTTTATTTTTTTTTTTATATTTATCTATACATAGAGCGTGATATAACTAATGTCTCCTTATGTATTTAATAAAATGATATTTATTTTCGAGTGATAAGGGGGTTTGGTCACCCTGTTAAGCTAATCTTTCTAGTTAATGCCTGAAACTTTTCGGGATGCTGACTCATATAATATATATACTAAATAATTACGGCAAGAGCCCCATTCAGGGAGTGGGGGGTGTTATATGAACAACCAATAAGTTTTCATTCCCGCTAAAAGGCGCAAATTACGTTTATAGATGAGCACAGTAATCACAGGTCATTAAATGAGTGTAAGGTAGAGATATAAATTATTACTAGCAAGCAAACACAGAAAATAGGAATAGAATTCCATCACATGAACAGAGGTTGGCTAGAATAAATAGGAAGCTACAGACGTGCAGTCAGAACTATAGCCTAGGAGTTATACTCATAAAGATCTACACTATAAACATCAAATATCGTTGATGTATATATTATACAGCACTTCTACTCATTGTGCACTCAACGAGGGCGTCTGTAAAGGTTGTGTGTGTGTACTGCGCCCAGTGTGTATAGGTAGGCGTCGTGTGAATAAAACAATGGCGGCAAAATTTTGGTAGCGTCCGGAAGTGACTACGAGCCTTCCTGGTCAGTGTTGGAAGAGATCTAGGCGATCTTAAAAAAGAGATAATAGATGGACTTTACACGAGACCATCGCGGTGTCGCGGCGTCAGAGGATAAAGAAAGGGACAAGAAGAGTGAACACTGAGAGAGACTACACAGAGGTACTTGAGTTTTGAGTGAAAGCTCAATCTATGATGCGCTGCCATTGGAACTCGGACCTCATGTACGAAAGGACGAGTCAGGGTTGAATACTAATATCAACCTCCCCATATGTTACACAGAGATTACTCTCTTCAGCAGTATGGGCCAGCGGCATGAGTACTCCTTACGTACATTAGCAATCAATGGATGTAATCTGCGAGAGAAAAATTGTGGTGTAGATACATATATCATTCT
>JABUQX010053969.1:20000-22500 GCA_015478945.1 Trachelipus rathkii | reverse complement strand
GAAAATTTATATATTAATTATAAAAGTAATAATAAATATTACGTTTCCCACTCCACTTTTTTCCTTTCAAGTAGTACCTCCCTCCAACACTTATATACCCACTTTCAACGTTACCTATATAATAATATATATATATATATAACCCGCTTTAACATAACGCCTCTTTCTACTCTTACTTCGCCTGGACATCTGAGCGGATGCCGGACAGGAGGGACCGTTCCACACGGCCAGTTCTCAACAGCTTTTGGAGAGCGTCTGACGTAGTACATATGTGGGCGTATAATGGTAGCTGGCTATAAATGTGAAATCTTTCAATGTGCAGAGAGAAATATCAAAGACAATCTATGAAATTTTCCTAGAGATATGGTTGAATGAAAATTTAATATGTATTGTATACTAATATTACTTAATTTATTTAAATATTTTACAATAAGAACAATAAATAACAGTTAATAAGTGAATAAAACTGAAGACCAAAATGTTTCAATGTTGGCTTAAGTTTAAGGTTTATATTTGATAATTAAAATCTAACGATATTAAAAATCCATATATATATAATGACATAGTAATAATACTGTCAATAATTAAATAAATAATTAAACCAGAAGACATTTGCAATATAAATAACTTTTTTTTCTTCCTTCTTCTCTACTATTAATCACTATATTATATATTTATCATGTAATTAATAATAAGTTATGATTATATATATCTATATATATATAGTAAATCGATATGTTGCTTAATGTGATTAACGAGAATAATATTATATATTATTTAAGGATGGTAATTAATTAACAATACCTATTTTAATAAGTGGACCTAACTACCACTTCAAGATTTGAACAGGGAGAGGACTTATACACTTTCATTTGACTGAATAAATATTCTGGGGATGTGTTTCATAAAAAATCAAATAAAATTCAATAAAAATAAAATCTTAATTTCCCTAAATGCAGAAAATTAGATCATGAACTTTCCGTTATTCTTCTGAAAAATTATCTTTATAAAAATACATTTAAATAAATGATTATAATATAAATATATAAATAACTTTTTAAGAAGGAAGCTTTCACTATCAAGCACATTAGATGTTAAAATATGCAGGGGTGAATAGGAACCAGGAGGAAATAATCAATTGTTCAAGTATGTAGAATTGAGTATACAACATAAAAGGTTATATAAATTTTCAATGTTTGCCAAATTATGTATTTGTTTTTATTTGTTTTACAATATGTCACTAAAAGCACAGAATGATGTTTATTGTACTTACATTATAATATTTACATTGTACTTAACATTAACAATACAATTTGTGAGACACTTCTTTCCTCTATCTACATCACTCAAACAAAGGCAGGCAACGTGTTCACAATCAAAACTTTATTAAAACAATATACAAAAACTAGTCCATTCGAAATTTGAAAAGGCGCTACAACAGTTTATTGCTCAGTCTAGCATAATGTTTAAACGTGATGATTTTAAATTATTCAAATATATCATAAGTAATAATTATATCTATTGCACGTTTTAAGTATCCACAGCAACAACTCAAACAAATCTATAACATCATGCACCAGTAAACTCTATTAAGTATTATTAATATACATCCTTAAAGTTAAATTTCGTTTTTCTCGGATTATAAATCTTATATTTATATATATATATATACTATATATAGTATATATATAATATATACTAACCACATATTTGTAAATAAGTAGGCATTTATTTACTATGAGCAATTATATTACGATCAATTATCACTGATGATTCAAGCTGAAAGTTAGGGTAATAATATTCATATTTTTAAACATATAATTGTATATGTATATATATAGATAATATGAAGGCTAATATACTATATTCACATGCATATACTTATATATATTATTATATATAGTCACTAGTAGAGTTTATATACTATATATATATATACTAATGAGATATTATATATATCATACTATCAGATAAATTTAATAGTATAGTTTTAAATAAATAAATATATATATTACATATATATATATATATATATATTAATATTAATATATATTAGTATCATATATATATATATAATATTATATATATATATATATTAATATATTATATATATAGAGACTGAGAGAGAGAGGAGAGAAGAGAGAGAGAAGAGAAGAAGAGAGTAAGAGAGAGAGAGAGAGAAGAGAAGAGTATGGGCGTAATAATTCATCAATAACCATTGGAGCTTATATTAATGGTAAATATAGAACCTCACCATGCCAATACCCTATAATTATGATACTAATCGCTAGTGGCGTAGTTACACTACAGTAGGGTTAAAATAATAATTTCTGATATGTAACATTTAAAATTATTTTCTATTTTAAGGTGACAATATAATCTGTTATTCTGGACGACACACTTGGAAAAAAAGAATTTATTTGTTTCGCAATATATATTCCTATATAATATTCAAATATATATATTTTTGTAAAGGTAAAAATATCCTTCTTCTAATAAT